>APFE030610597.1:8109-26482 GCA_000404065.3 Pinus taeda
TCTACATGCTGAAGATGTGCTGCCCAAGTGCAACTATAGATGAGGATGTCATCGAAGAAGACAAGGACAAATTTCCTGAGGTATGGTTTGAGAATGTGGTTCATAAGGCTCTGAAAAGTAGAGGGGGCATTACAAAGACCAAATGGCATGACCAGGAATTCATAGTGGCCTTCATGAGTTCTGAAAGCAGTCTTGGGGATGTCAACTTCCTTCATGCGAATTTGGTGGTAGCTTGAGCGAAGATCCAGCTTCGTGAAAAATTGAGCCCCATTGAGTTCATCCAGCAAATCATCAACCACCGGGATGGGAAATTTATCTTTGACTGTCAACTTATTGAGGGCCCTGAAGTCAGGACACATCCACCACTCCCCATCTTTATTGAGCACCATGACCACTAGAGATGAATAAGGACTCATGCTGGGACGAATGACACTGGCTTCCAAAAGTTCCTTGATGATTTTTATATTTCATTCTTTTGGGTGAACGGATATATGTATGGGCACACATTTGGGGTTGGGCCCCTGGAACCGAGGTGATGCTATGATCATGTTCCCCTTGCGAGGGTGGAAGCCCTTGAGGCTTGTCAAAGACCGACAGATGGTTATTTAAAATCTGTTGCATCTCAAGATGAATTGGCAACGGCTTGGTTTCGACTACCTGGATGGCATTAAATTGAGCTACAACTCCATGATTGCCCTTTTTTAACAATTTATCCATCCTATGCGAGATGATGATAGAGGGGGCTCCCGCCTGGAGTCCACGTAGGGTATGTGTGTGGTTGTTCTGCTTAAAACTCATATACAACTCCTGGAAATCCATTGTGATTGGCCCAAGAGTGCAGAGCTATTCAGCGCCGAGGACAATGTCGCAACCCCCCATGTGTATGGAAAACATGTGGGTTTTCAACTGATAATCCCCCATTTGAAGTTTGACATTTTCACAACGGCCTTCACATTTCATTGTGCCTCCATCTACAATTTGAACTTGGAAGTTAAAAACTGCTCGTACAAAACAATGCACCATTTCTGCGACTTTTTGATGGATGAAGTTATGTGTACTTCCACTATCAATCAAGACTACTACTGGGCGATGTTTAATAAACCCTCTGATTTTTAGAGTTTGAGGGGAACAAATCCCTGCCAAAGCATGCAACGAAATAACTGGTTTGTCAGAGACATTGTCTTGTTGGTTGTCTTCCTCTAGCGGCTCATGTTCCTCCAGTGGTGGATCTTCCTCTGTTGAGCTGTAGTCAGTGGCATCAATTTGAAAAAAATTGGGCTCCTTGCATTTATGACCTGGGGAGTATTTTTCATCACAATAGTAACATAGTCCTTGCTTCCTTCCTTCGGCCATTTCCGCAGGTGGCACCTTTTGGACCTTAAGTGTTTGAGTCGTGTTGTGAGCCTGTGGGGGACGACCTTTAGCAGGGAAATTTGGGGACTGCATTGGGCTGCTAATGCACGTTCCACCTTACGAGCTACCTGGAAAGCTTCCGTCCACGTGGGAGGGTGGTGAAGTGGAACTTGAGCTTTGATGGCTTCTTTAAGACCGCTGATAACATTTCGTGTAGAACTCATCTGTGAGACCCCTAGTGCGGAAGGCTAAGCCTTCAAAAGCGGTAATATATTCATCCATTGTACCAGTCTGTCGGAGCTTAGTGAGACGACCCAAAAAAGAGTCTTCGTGTTCAAAGCGATCTCAAAGAGCTTTGGTAAATTGGGTCCAAGTCCTAAAAGGTCCATTGCAACACTGATTCCATTCCCACCATTGCCACCGTTCATTGTCCAAGTACATGCTCCCCAACATAAGCTTAGTCCCATCATCTAGGATATGATTCAATTTGAAATACTACTCCATTTGTGCTAGCCATGCAGACATGTGAGAACTGTCAAATTTATGCATATCCAACTTGGGAGGTCGCTGACTGGGTGGTGGATGGGTGTGTCAGACGCGAGGAGAGTGGCTAGACTCACCCTCATTGTATTCATGGCCATTATACACCTCCTCATGGGCTTGCTCCTTGCCCTTTGGAAGTAATTGCTGTATTTGGAGACTTAGTCCACGAATTTCAGTTTGGATGGAGTTCACAGTTTCTTCAAGTTTGCCCATCCTTTCATTGGCCATCGCTTGAGCTCTAGTTGCTACCATACACCAACCTGATGAAAAATTGGGACCGCCTAAAAATTTTTACTAATAAATTGAATGGTACCACCTTGCTGAGCTCGTCGTCCTGATTTTGATGGGCTATATCACCAATAAGCGCCCACGGAAGATCTCAAACTTGTTTTTTTTTTTTTTAACTCCTAACAGAGTTTTACTCCTTCTTGATCAATACTGCAGTCACCAATTCCTCAAAATGTCAATGCTGCCAAAAGTCCTGCGAAAAGTATACCCCGGTATAGGAACCTTTCACAACAACTCTGATCTGGTGGATCTGAGAGATCTGAATGGCGGAACAACTATTGCTGCGGATCTGATGGATCTGTGGGACTGATATCTGCTGCTGCTGCACCCCTTTGCTCAAGCGGATCTGGAAGAGATGATGATTGAAAAGGGAACTAGGGTCTTGAGGAGTGTCAGGTGCGTAAGATCGCAATATACATAAGGGTCTGGCAGTAGTACTCGGCCCAATGTTTCAGGGCTCTAACTAAGGAGGGTCGACCATACCCTTAGCCGTACCACCCGACTACCCTATCGTACGGGAGTAAAAATCTCTCTTGATGGCTGTTCTCGGTTACTGTAAGCCGCAAGACAATCGACGGTTTATCTTGGCGAGGTTTTTTCAAGGAGCCTATGGGGCTTCCGATTATACCTAGAGGTTAACGTGGAAGACATCTGGTGCGCGGTTCTGTCTAATGCGTACTACTCGGAAGGGGTACCCCAGGGGTTACAAGGGAGTCCAACAGATGTGACCACCCTCTTGTAAATTTCTTGCATGCATGCTCCCCAAAATCTTAACATATTTATGGCGCTCAACGACAGATCCCGCTGGTTTAAAGACGCCCGAACATGTCCTCGAGGCAAAAAAAAATTCTAACGAAATGGAGAAAATCCCACCGGCCCTAGGAAGTGCTCTGATACCACTTGTTATGCTCTTACCTGCAAATGATACCCCAAATACAGAATATGCCGAAGAAAAGAATACCCAGAACACAGAATAGCAATGATTTTATTATTCAAGAGAGTAATGTTCACTTTCCCTCTTCGAGCGGGAAAACCCCAATAATCAGACTCATTACAAAATAGACATGATGCTCCTCGCAGGGAGTTTCTATCCTTTATATATGACTCATACATGCAATACCACGGGCCAATACCGCGGTATTACTAATACCATCTATCTAATACTACGGCCCATTTGCAACTAACTGTGGTTCCGTTATTAATTGAGGATTAACCACTTACAATTATTAATATGGGCCTTATTGACTCTTGACGTACTGTGGTTCCGTTATTAATTGAGGATTAACCACTTATAATTATTAATATGGGCTTTATTGACTCTTGACGTGGTCCCATTACATAGATAAGGGGGTTAGGGTGGCACCCTAACAAGTTGATAGACCAAAATTAATGACATAAATGCATAACACTAATTTCTATGAAATTTGCAATAATATGTTGAATTTAATAGCCCATTAAAATGGATATAAATGAATTAAATGATTTTTAAAAAATAATCAATTTTAATATATAATGTTTAACTATATAAATTTTGCATTTTTTTTTGGTCAAACCCAAATAATATGGATTTAGCTAAAAACCAAATGCAATATCTATTGCTTGCCACAAAGATAATAAATTGTTCACGTGTTAACAAAAATGAGCCATTCAAAATTCAAATAATATGGATTTAACTAAAAACCAAATGCAATATCTATTGTGTGCCACAAAGATAATAAATTGAAATAATAAATTATTCACGTGTCAATAAAAATGGCCCATTAAAAATTCAAACATCCTAACATCCTGATGATTTTTCCATGTTTCTTTTTTAATTTAAAAAAAAAAATCAATAATAATAAATACCTTTGGAGTTAGTTCAAAATAGTTAAGTACACCTTTTTTTTTCTCATATGTTAATTTCATTTTCATTTTTATGTTTATTATTTAGCTATCAAAATATCAAAAAATCTATTACCAAATAGAAATATAACTTTTACAAATATTTTGCCCACAAGGCTTTGGATTGATGGTGAATGGGTGCCTTGTTAAGGCACTTCTTGCGATAGGTCACTGGTTTTCTTGCGATAGGTCACTGGTTCAAATCCCTGTGAGTACACTTAGGTTAGTCTTAACGTAGAAAAAAAAAACTTTTACAAATATTTTAAAATTATAAAATTTATTCATTAGTAATTATTCTCTTATCTACTATCTATAATAATTTTAATTAACATATTGTACCTTAATTTATATTATTTATTTTCTTATTAAAAATATATAAAAATCATCCATAATTTTTATTTATTTAATAAACTTCATTCCATGTTAATATTTTATTCCTTCACTTTTAAAATATTATAATTAATACTAAATATAATAAATCTCTTTAAAAACCGCATAACATATAATGTAAAATAAGATTCTCCATTTTAAATAGCCATTTACCTAAAATATATTCTTTTACCATTTCTAAATCATCTGCATCTTTTTATCATTGTACCATTTGTACTCTCAACGGAATAAACCACATTTTCAATGTCTGCAGTGTGATTAAAAAGGAACGCATTCTCATTAATGCTATTGAAAAAATGGTACTGCGGTAACCCCAATTTGTAATCTTAAGGGAATAAACTTTAGGATAGAGAGATGGAGGAAGAGATATTTTAGGGGAGGGTTATTATGGAGGAGGTATTGTGAGATGGAATTTAAAATAGTTTCTTTTACTATTTCTAAATCATCTATATTTTTTTTATCTTTTTACCATTTGTAATTTCAATGGAATAAACCACATTTTCAATGCAGTGTGATTAAAAAGGAACGCATTATCATTAATGTTATCGAAAAGAATCGTATTGTGGTAACCCCAATTTGTAATTTCAACAGAATAAACTCTAGGATAGAGAGAGGGTGAGAAATAGAAAGGGGTGGGGTGACCCAAGGAGGGAGGATGAGAGAGGCAGCGATTAGACTAAGAGAGATCAAGGAAGGAGTTAATGGAAAAGAGAGAGTTTCTATCTCTCTATAGGGTAAAAATGTGAAGTTGAGTTTAACTTTTTCCCTTTTTTGAAAAAGAACATATTATTTTTGGAATTTTTTCAACTTTCGCAAGTCAAAGCATTTTTTTTGTTTAGAATTTCATTTTACAATTAAAAGAAAACTTGTCAAAAATTTTATTAGCATTCTATTACTTATCTTTTGGAATTTTTTTATTCATATTTGATATGTCAACTTAGAAATTGTTTGACTATGTGCTCTTTAAAAATAAAGGGATTTGTAATACGTCATGTGTTTTAGCACTAGTGTATTTTTTGTTAACTCGGTCTTTTTGAAAAAAATTGTGTTGCAACAATTTATACACTCCAATATATTTATATTTACAAAATCAACTGACGCACATTATAATTACTAGATTTTTTTTAATTGAACCAATATGAAAAAACTACAGATTTTGAAGATATTTAACTGAGCATCAAATTTCTCAACATATTAGTTATAAACTAAAAAACTAAAAACTACCCATTATAGAATATGGACCAATGTAATGAACCATAAATTTTTCATATTTGTTTATAGTGTAATTTGGAAGATACGGATTTTGGAATTCACTGAATCATAATGACCTTCAGAAATTGTTTGCACACATGTTTTAGAAAATTAATTAAAATTAGCAAATTTCCATAAAATTCCATAAAATTTATATCTACTGAAAGTAAATTCAATTATACAACTATTGGTATTGGTTCCAACAGAATATTCACCAAATTTGATGGAGTTTAAGCATTCTAAAGTTGGAAATAGGTGACGAAAGCCGAGCTATTGCAAAGTTGTAGGTTAAAATAGATTGGCTGAACTAAAACCACATTCAGACGAACTTGTGTTTGTCATCGACACTCATTTAAATAAATGGAAAAATAATTCGGACGAATTACTTTAAAAGTTCGACCGAATTATTTTTAAAAATTTCGTTGAAAATGTGTCGATATTTTCCGTCGACCGTAAAACTAAAACGATGCAACCCTCCAGAAAAATGTTTTGCCCGAATGATATAAATAAATGGAGCCGAAACATTATTTTCACACCCTTTCCTCAATTGGAGTGAAATTTTAGGCTAAATATTTAAGGCTGAATTTTTTGGACTTGATCTGTAAAGTAAATATTTGGGGCTAAATTTTTTGAGTAATATTTTTTAGCTTAATTTTTAAAGTCTTTTGAGCTGAACTTTTTAGTTTAATTTTTAAAGTCTTTGAGCTGAATTTTTCAAGTGAGATTTTTTACCTTAATTTTAAAGGAACTCATTTGGGCTTAACTTTAAATTAAGGTTTTTGGGATGAATTTCTTTTTTGTGCTTAATTTTTAAAGTGAGTTTTCTTTTAAGTAAAAATTTTGGCTGAATTTTTAAAGTGAGCTTTATTTAAAATGACTCTTTTGTGCTGAATTTTTAAAGTGAGTATTTTGGTCTAAATTTTAAAAGTGATATTTTTTTACAAGATTTTGAAATTGATTTTTTTGGGTTGGATTTTAAAAATCTACATAGATTGAATTATCATGGGAAATCAAAGAAATTGCAAGAGAAAATATGACAGAACAATAGACATTGAGGCTCACAGAGAATACAGAAGAACCTATTACAAAAGAAAGAAGGAAGAGCGTGCAAATATTGAAAGGCCAAATCAATCTCAACAAGAAGTTGCAATAGGTATGTAAATGTAAATATTATAAATTGATGCAGGAGCATCAAGACCATCCTCACTGTAAATATGGAATAAAAAGCGGGGTGTGATTATTTTAAATGTTTTGTTATTTTTAATAAAATAAGGAGTGTTTTTAGGCATAAAAGCAATAGATGTGGATAAGGAAGGCTTTTCTATTTTAGAACAGGAAAAAAGATGGGAAAAAGCCTCATGATGCTTTTTACCCTGTGTATGCATTACATGTAGACTCTTAGAGCTTTTAGTTGGGGTGATTCTAGATCATGCTTAGTTTTTATAAAGTAGGAATCCTCAAAGACATTGAGGATCAGAGAGATAGAGAGAGACGTGGAGTGTGAGAGTTTTCTGGTTGGGAGCCTTCGGGCAGTTTGTAAAGGGTCATAAATTCTGCTTATCTGGCCAACATAGTTTGTAAGTAAACTGGTTTGTTTTAAATGGTATATGTATATATAGATTGTTTGATTGTGAAGTTATATCGCTGGAAGTATGAATATTAATGTAAGAATTGTTAATTCCATGGGAAAGGCATGAATGGTCGATTAACAAGTTTGAATGAACCAATGTGTTTGAATAATCGTTACACAACTGTGGATTTTAATTACTGTCGTGCACCAATGCAAATGAATCAAGGTCCGTCCTGTAATAGAGTGGAAAGCCTGTGATATCTCTTTAATTTCCCTAATTGGGACTCCGTAAGAAAACACTAGTTTCTTGCCTTTCTTTGGTGTTCGTATTGCTCTTTATGGTTTCATAAATTCCAACTTGCTTTGAAAGGCTCTTACCGATGGAGCATGTGGTTCTGTTGGAGAGATCTGTGGAGCACAATATTTAATTGGATCATCAGTTTTTGTTCCCTACCTGTGCGCATAGAGGGAGAGTGTTATTTTCTTATGGCGACGGGTGCCAGAACATAAACAGAGTCGATTTGGGAATTTGATGATGCCTTTCCAGCAGAGGCATATTAATGATGGTTACTTACTTGAAGAACTGAGTTATTAAAGGAGGGGCTGCATATTCTTCAGCGCTGGCTTGAAGGCGATTCTTGGCTCGAGGGCAGAGTATATCTGTGTGTATAATTTATGAAGCAGTGTGTGGATTCATTAAACCATGAGCTCTCCCTGTGTGCGCACCATAAACACGTTTAAAGGTTGGTATGAGTATAACTGTTGCACGTTGAGAATGTTTGGTCCGTATTCAATCTGCTGTGTGGGCATATATACATATGTTGTGTGAATTGCTTATGTGTGCATGCGATTATGGTAATGACACGCCCATATCCATGGTTTCGATACACCAACGGTGGGAGTGGTAAAATCCTTAGATCAATGGAGTGAGTTGCAGTACCCAATTGAATGTATTTGAAATTTGGTGAAACTCTGAGACCTTTCAAATGCTGAAGTGGAAAGGATTTCAGTGATTGTCTGCATGTGTAGAATACCCAGGGAATCGGAAGTGCGCGGCGGTGTTTTTTCATAAATTGTTTCCTAACTGTAGACAGAGTTCTGTTGTGTACTGTCTAATCAATAAGAAGGGTGCTTGCGTTTTCAAGCTTTGGTTGGAATTTGTTTGGCAAGTGACAGGATTTGCCGTAGTATTGTTGTGAATTGTGATGTGGTTTCAATTTTATGCCTGTATTACGATTGTATGGTGATTTTAATTGAAATCGAGATGCATTTTAATATGCACAGTTATTGAAGATACTGGGTTTGCGGGGATATCCTGCATCAAGTGGTATCAGAGCAGGAACAACTTTCTTTGAAGGTTCAAGTGTTTTTTTTTGTTAAGTTAATTACATGTGATGATTTTTGGGACTGGTGAATATTGATTTACAGGAATAGTGAAGAAATCTCAGCGGGAAGAAGTAGAAGTGAACGTGGCAGAAACTAAGATTCAACAGAGGTTGAATAAAGTTGCAGATGAGAGAAGCCTACAGGAGCAGTGGAGGATGCTCAAAAGGTTCCAGCAGAGGACCAATGATTACCAAAAGACCAAATCTGAAGGGAAGGATTGGTGAGTTGGTGAGGTAAGTGGCAGCAAGAGAGTTTGTTGTGGAAGAGGATTCATGCAACTCATAAGGGAGCAACTCATGGCGAAGGACATGACTACTAAAAGTCATAAAGGAGAAAGCAGAGGTTCAAAAAGAGGCCACAGAAAAAAGGAGGAGAAATATGCCAAGGCGAATGGCAGAAGACAACAGTTGACTGAGGAAGAGTATGAAAAAGAGAAAGCTGAGATAGCAGTTCATCTTGAGCTATTGATGGAGTTGTTGCAGGAAAATGTGAGAGACCAGAGACATGGTTTACTGATGAGGAAGAGAGTGAAGTGGCAGAGGCTACAACAGAAAAGAGATTTACAGATAAGCATGCGGTTACAAGAGGAGCTGAAGAAGCTTAAGCAGGTGATGGATGAACACTTGAAACAGGAAGAACTCAAAGTAGTAGAGCTGAAAGAGGAGGTGCCCATTGGTGAAATGGAGGAGAAGATCATTGATGATTTCTTGAGTTCTTGGGTAAATCCAGATCAGCTGGATAATATAAAACCATGTATTTTTATAGAAGACAACAGTTGACTGAGGAAGAGTATGAGAAAGAGAAAGCCGAGATAGTAGTTCATCTTGAGCTATTAATGGAGTTGTTGCAGGAAAATGTGAGAGACCAAAGACATGGTTTACTGATGAGGAAGAGAGTGAAGTGGCAGAGGCTACAGCAGAAAAGAGATTTAAAGATAAGCATGCAGTTACAAGAGGAGCTGAAGAAGCTTAAGCAGATGATGGATGAACACTTGAAACAGGAAGAACTCAAAGCAGCAGAGCTGAAAGAGGAGGTTTCCATTGGTGAAACAGAGGAGAAGATCATTGATGATTTCTTGAGTTCTTGGGTAAATCCAGATCAGCTGGATAATATAAAACCATGTATTTTTATAGCTGACAATTGTGATGTGATTACAGGTGTTGAGGAGGATGTGCCATCTTGTGAAACTGTTACAGTACCAAAGGAAGTCCTTGTACATGCAGACAAAGCGAATCAGTCTGAAGCACAGATAAAGGAAGTAACAGTTGATACTGAAAGTTTATATGTGAATGCAGGTGATGATGATATGCTTCAGCAATGCTACAAAGAAATTGATTTGTTAGAATACTGGTTGGAGAATCCACAGTATGACAGGGAGATTGCAGAAGAAAGAGTCCAATGCAGTGATCAAGAGGAAAACGTTGCAGATGAAATTGTAGGTGATGAGCCAAAGCATGTTGCAGAGGGACAAGAAGTTTGGGAGGTAGCAACATCTATGGCGACAACAGCAGCAACATCCATAGTGACAGCTGAGACAACAGTGATAGCAACAGAAGAGGCACTGAAGCCTTATGATTTTTATTCTAACAATTGTTTTGTGAATACAGGTCTAAATGAAGATGCTGGAGAAAGTCTATTAGACAAAGAAATTGAAGTGATGAGGTGGATAATGATGAAGGAATTCTGGAAGAGGCCAACAACAGTAAAGCAAAGGAGAAGCAACAAGAGGAAGACAACAGAAGATTACAAGAGTGCAGCCAGTGGAGCTATGCAGCATAAAGTGTGGAAACCTGGAGGAAGACATTGGAAAATAGCACATGATGACTTGTAGAACAAAGTATGGGATCCAGGCATACATAGATCCTAACACATGATTAGGGGATCATGATTAATTTTAAGGTTAGGTGTATGATGCAGGAGCATCAATACCATCCTCACTATAAATATGGAATAAAAAGGGGGTTGTGATTATTTTAAATATTTTGTTATTTTTAATAAAATAAGGAGTGTTTTTAGGCATAAAAGCAATAGATGTGGATAAGGAAGGCTTTTCTATTTTAGAACAGGGAAAAAGATGGGAAAAAGCCTCATGATGCTTTTTACCCTGTGTATGCATTGCATGTAGACTCTTAGAGCTTTTAGTTGGGGTGATTCTAAATCATGCTTAGTTTTTATAAATTAGGAATCCTCAAAGACATTGAGGATCAGAGAGATAGAGAGAGGTGTGGAGTGTGAGAGTTTTCTGGTTGGGAGCCTTCGGGCAGTTTGTAAAGGGCCATAAATTCTGCTTATCTGGCCAGCATAGTTTGTAAGTAAACTGGTTTGTTTTAAATGGTATATGTATATACAGATTGTTTGATTGTGAAGTTATATCGCTGGAAGTATGAATATTAATGTAAGAATTGTTAATTCCATGGGAAAGGTATGAATGGTCGATTAACAAGTTTGAATGAACCAATGTGTTTGAATAATCATTACACAACTGTGGATTTTAATTACTGTCGTGCACCAATGCAAATGAATCAAGGTTCGTCCTGTAATACAGTGGAAAGCCTCTGATATCTCTTTAATTTCCCTAATTGGGACTCCGTAGGAAAACACTATTTTCTTGCCTTTCTTTGGTGTTGGTATTGCTCTTTATGGTTTCAGAAATTCCAGCTTGCTTTGAAAGGCTCTTACCGATGGAGCACGTGGTTCTGTTGGAGAGATCCGTGGAGCACAATATTTAATTGGATCATCAGTTTTTGTTCCCTACCTGTGCCCGTAGAGGGAGAGTGTTATTTTCTTGTGGCGATGGGTGCCAGAACATAAACAGAGTCGATTTGGGAATTTGATGATGCCTTTCCAGCGGAGGAATATTAATGATGGTTACTTACTTGAAGAACTAAGCTATTAAAGGAGGGGCTGTGTATTCTTCAGCGCTGGCTTGAAGGTGATTCTTGGCTCAAGGGAAGAGTATATCTGTGCATATAATTTATGAAGCAGTGTGTGGATTCATTAAACCGTGAGCTCTCGCTGTGTGCGCACCATAAACATGTTTAAAGGTTGGTATGAGTATAACTGTTGCGCGTTGAGAATGTTTGGTGCGTATTCAATCTGATGTGTGGGCATATATACATATGTTGTGTGAATTTCTTATGTGTGCGTGCGATTATGGTAATGACACGCCCATATCCATGGTTTCGATACACCAACGGTGGGAGTGGTAAAATCCTTAGATCAGTGGAGTGAGTTGCAATACTCAATTGAATGTATTCGGAATTTGGTGAAACTCCGAGACCTTTAAAATGCTGAAGTGGAAAGGATTTTAGTGAATTGTTTGCATGTGTAGAATACCCAGGGAATCGGAAATGCGTGGCGGTGTTTTTTCATAAATTGTTTCCTAACTATAAACGGAGTTCTACTGTGTACTGTCTGATCAATAAGAAGGGTGCTTGCATTTTCAAGCTTTGGCTGGAATTTGTTTGGGAAGTGACAGGATTTGCCGTAGTATTGTTGTGAATTGTGATGTGGTTTCAATTTTATGCCTGTATTACGATTGTATGGTGATTGTAATTGAAATGGAGATGCATTTTAATATGCATAGTTATTGAAGATCCTGGGTTTGCGGGGATATCCTGCATCATAAATGATATTTAAAATTTAACTAGTGTATTGGGCTTTAATTTTTATTTTATGAACTAATTTGAAATTTTTTTTGCAATGTAAACATAAAGAGATATTCCTCATAACAATGATGATGAGATTGAAAATGTTGAAAAACAAAGTGAAAAAAATAATGAACTCATGATTGATGATGTTGTTGAAGATGTTGAAAGAGATTCAAGTGAAATTATTGAAATTATACATATTTATTAATTTCAAGTTTATTCAAACTCTATTTTTCAATTTTATTATTTAATGAATATTTATACCCATTTACATTTAATTTTCATATGTACAAATGAAATCAATATCGATGATGAGATGTTAGAAAATTTTGACACTGACATATATGGAGATAAAAAATTTGACCATGTTATATGATATCGTGTTAAGGTCATTATTGAGAAGCTCTTCAAAGATGAAAGTGTGACATATCAAGCTCAAATTTTGAGAGGTATCCTAACATCAAAGAAATTAAAAGATGCTACAACTCTATTGGGTATTTGAAATTCAACGAAAGATAAAAAGGTAAAGGAAAATGTGATTCAAAATATAATAAGTGCTCTAAAAAAATGGAAGATCTAGAAAGAAAAACGATGTAGATGCATGTAGATCAATACAAATACCATTGGTTTCATCAAGTACTAAAGAAAATCATTTGGAAAAATCTATGGCAAAAATATTAGGGACTTCAAGAAAAACATTGCACAAAAATAGTAAATTTCGATTGCAAATAGATGAAAATGATGAGCTCACTTTTTGGGTAGTTTTTTGTAGGAAACCATACAAAGATAGACTTGGAGAACATGTTAAAAATAATATATGAATATTGGATGAAAAATTCATGTGTTTCACCAAAAGCAAGGGATGTGTTGCGTTGACGAATAACACGAAATCAGTATGAAGAAAATACAAAACATATCTCGGACACCACTCAGATAGAGTTGTTCAATAAGTTCATAAAAGAGAATCGTGGAATTAATGTCTCTATCAGTACTTTTGTGCAACAAAAGCCATGGTATGTTAAACCTACCACTACATGAAACACTTGTTGTTGTCATTATCATGTGGAATTTCAATTCTAATATGACATCTTTCTTAATTTTCATAAAATATTTTAGAAAAATTCACCTACTTCCACTATCCATGGTTTCATATCCAAAATTCTATGTGAAAGAGAATGTCATGAATTATTTTACCAAAAGAAATGTGTTGCTGGTAAAAAATGTGGTCATTGTGGAAGCTTGACTTTATTTCACCACAAATATTATATTGATATAAATGATCAATCATTGTCTAACCTAAAAGTGAAATGGAAGAGATATAAATATATCCATACATCGATTAGTTCAAATAATAGTACAAGTACTAGAAGGATTAATGTACAAGAAGGAGAAATTCCTATGATAGAGTTTTTGAAGAAATTCGAGACAAAAATTTATAAGTACACCAAGCATTCACATAGAGCCCTATAGAAGGACATGCAATTCAAAAAATCCCGTGAAATTTGTCCACCAAGGACCATTTTGTCAATAGTTGATTTTGCACGGAATTACATATTTGTTCCACAAAATGAAATACATAATGAATATTATCATTTTAACCAATTCTCTATTCTTGTCAATATTCTATATAGACATGCTGAACAAAATGTTGATGATATAAAAAGCACTAGTGAGAATTGACATGTTATTAAAGAATATCACTTTTATATCAGCGATGATCATACACATGATACACATTTTGTAGAACATTGTTTTGATAAGATTTATGACTCATTGAAAAGTCGTGGAATAAAATTCAATTAAAATTGGATATGGTTAGATGGATGCACAGGAAAATTCAAATCTTCATGATTATTGTTTTGGTTGTGTCGTCTTCATAAGAAAACCCACATTAAACATTGTTGGAATTTCTTTGAGACTAGCCTTGGAAAAGGATAACATGATGGTGCAGGGGCATGTACAAAATGTGAACTTCTAAGATATCAAATGGACCACTTTGCAAATAGACTTATCTCAACTAGAAAATTTGTTCAATGGTGCAATGTTCCGCTAAGCCATCAGACTAACCTATCAAGGGAGGTACGGAGGTATGTACATATATACAAATTAACTTGTATATAGTTGTAATATATGGTAACTATTATTAATTTCCTAATTTTAAAAATTTATTAATTATATATTTTAAACATTATGAGGATGATTAACTTTGATATATAAATTGTATTTTAAATAACATATTTAAATTCTTGTTTGAATTTACTATAGGTTTTTTCAGCATATTGGATTCGAAGAAGTAGATAGATCGATTACATATGAAGTTCAAATAGTAAAAGGGACTCAAAATTACATTCAATTATAGCAAAAGATTGCTTAAACGCGTTTGCATTTGATAAAAGAAAATATTTTTGTTTTTGTCTTGTTTGCATAGAGGACACACAATCCAATGATGTTTGTGAAAACAATATGTATGTAAAACCTTGGCAACATAAAAAACTAAATATCATCAGAAGGTGATTGAGTTTATGATCTTGTTAGAGAAGGTAACATTTCAATTGATTTCAAAAGATATATATATATATATATATATATATATATATATATATATATATATATATATAATGTTTTTAAAATCAATTCATATAAGTATCTAGATAATAGTTAAAATATAGATATCTAGTTGGTTAATTTCATGTTAATTATGATATGAATTTACACTTGTTTTATTGTGCAGGAGATTTTTTTGTTGTAGTTTCACCCATGAACAACATAAAAAGTGTCAAGTATTATTTGATGTGGTGCACTGAACGAAAAATGAAGTTATTGGAAGACTATGATGATAACGGTTTTAGATATGAAAAAGGGTATATTATACTGAACTATTATTTTTTTCAAGAAAATCACTAGACTAAGAGTAATGTTTACTTTCAAGACTATCAACCAGATGTCATAAGTTGTCAATATAGTAACTTGGTGTGTGCAGCGCGCATAAAGTTGATAGAAGTTCAATCAAAGAAACAATTGAAAGTTAAAAAATGGAGAATGTAAAAAGTTGACCATGAATAGATCATTGAAGATGACATTCCATTAGAACTTTTTTAATTGAACTACCCAACAATTTCTTCTACTTGGATTCATCTTTGAGAATGTAGAGTTCAATTACATTGTTAGCATTTATTTTTGTGCACTCTTAAGTTGTACATTCTTAATAATTTAATGATGTGAAAGCATTGCTGATTGGGTCTTGTATTGAGTTACAAAGTTGAACGTATATTCTTCTACTTCGATTCATCTTTGAGAACTTGGAGTTTAAGTACATTGTTAACATTTCTTTTTTTGCACTCTTAAGTTGTACATTATTAAGAATGTGATGATGTGTGTTAGGTCCTTATACTACTAGTGTAACCCCTTATTGTTATTAGTGCAACCCGGTTATTGTATTATTTTGCTCACATAGTCCCCATGTTGTTATTATTGAGTCCCATAGAAGCCCACTATTGTTATTTTTGTGCCCCTACAATATTATTGTTATGTAGGCTCTAATTGTATTAGGACCCCTCAGACTCCTATATATAGAAAGGAGGTATTGTCATTTGTATCATCCAAGGATTGTTCATTTATGTAATGTGAAGGAGGTTTCTCCCTTGAAGAGGCTAATTTTGAAGTCATTGATCTATATTTTCTTCTATTTTGTGAGTTGGTTGCATGACATTTGGTATCAGAGCTTTGGATTCTAGGGTTTTGCTGCTTCAAATCGGTCATCATGGAATTTTTGATATAATTTTTTTTATAAAAAGTTTCAGAAGCTAAAATTAAAACCCATTTGAGCTGAAATCTTGATGAACCTTGGAGATCCAAAATTATAGAGATACAATAGATTCAATATAGAGCACCTACAAAGAAAAAAATAAGTGTGTAGTATTTTTAAAATTTTGGATAAGTTTGGTTTGAAAAAATAATTTGAAGTAATTCAAAGGGAATAGTGAAGCATAATTATCATTAATTGATGCTTGAAAAAAAATAAAATGGAAACACCTAGTAAGCAACCTGAAATCTCTACCATGACACATGAATAAGAGGAAAAAATGCAACATGATATATCAAAATTATGAGATCAAGTGCAACAAAAGCGAAGATGGATGGTTTAAAGAAAGGTGTGGAATCTAAGATAAATGGCATGGAAGCTAAAATTGATGGCATGGAATATAATATGGATGGTTTAGAAGTAAACATTGAATATTTGAAGAAAAACATGGAAGGTTTGAAAGGAGGTTTGGAAAAGTTGCTTCAAGAAATGCTTCCTAATGGCGAAAAGGTAGTAGAGGAAACTCATGTTTAATCATGATTCCATAGAATATGATGTTGGATTAAAGACCCACCGTGTTCCAAAGATTGATATGAGGAAGTTTGATGGAAAGGATATTGTAACATGGATACTATAGATGCAGCAATATTTTGATCTCCGTAATGTGCAAAACACACAAAAGGTAGGCATTGCAACCTTATATTTAGAACCCAATCAATTTACATGGTATCGATGGCTTTTCTCTTATAAACAAAGTGTCACTTGGTCAATTTTTATGCAGGAAATGATAGAACATTATGAGGATACAAAAAGAAACACCTTCTTTAGCCAATTGATAAATCTCAAGAAAAAGGGTTCAATGGTGGAACACATTGAGGAATTCCAATAATTGAATATAAAGGTAAAAGATATTCGAGTGGAGCATAGAATTGATGTGTTCATAGGGACTTTAAACGATAACATCCAACATGAGGTTTTCCTTTGGGAACATGATTCATTGGAGAAGCCATTCAGGTTGGCAAGAAAAATTGAAAAAAAAGTTATGACAACAAGGAAGCTTACCACTAACAACTATAAAGATGGAAGTGTTGCCTCCCCTAGCCTTGCACAACCCACAAGGTTTACACCATAACAATTGGAAGAAAAAAGAGCAAAAGGGCTTTTTTATAGTTGCCATAGAAAATACACTAAAGTTCATAAGTTTGCTAAGAAGAAATTATTTTACATAAATTGTGAAGAGGAGGAAGAAAAGGAACAAGAAAAGTCAAAAGAAGAGGATATACACTAGGAACCAACACTAGAGAAAGAAGAAATGAATCCTACGATACCTTGGAATGCACTAGCAGAAATTACCACTCCTCAAACTCTCAATATAGGAGGAAATATAAAGAAGATAAAGCTAATAGTGTTGATTGATTCAAATAGTACCCATAATTTTATTCATTTTAAGATCACCAAGGAATTGAATTACTTCCTATATCCAGCACCAAAGTGTTAAGTGATGGTTGCAAATGTAGGAACCATAAATTGCTCTGGAAAGTGCCATAATATTAAGCTATCCACGCGAGAATATGTACTGAATATTTCAATGCTTTCCATTCCAATGGGTGGTGTTGATGTTGTACTATAAGTCCAATGGATACAATCTTTGGGTACAATGGCTTTTTGATTTTCAAGAAATTTTCTTGAATTTTTTGGCAAGGAAAGGAATTTTAATTAAGGGGTATCACAGGGAAACCAAGAAAGATAGTCAACTTTGTTGAAAATAATACTGAGAGGGGGGGTGAATCAGTATTATCTAGTCCTTTTAACAATTCTTCCTTATTTATACTTTGAATTATTTTTGCATATCAGTACCATAAAATAATGAGCATGAACATGAAAAACAGGCAGTCACATCAAAGAACACCAGATATAAGGTGGAAACCCAATGTGGGTGAAAACCACCTGCTGCAATATGTCTCTATCTTCTTTCAAATTAGAAACTCCTTTTACAATGGTCTTGTACTGGTGCAGTCCTTTACCAGTACGCAGGCTGCAACCTGCAGAGAGCTACAACTCTCTCTCGTTTTCCAGTCTCTCCTGGAAGGGAGCTACAACCCCTACTTCTTTTCTTTCAAGGACCACTTTTCATAAATTTTCAAACTGGATCCATAAATATCAAATGATCATCAAGTACCAGTAAGTCACCTAGATAAACAGATCTCCTGCAGCGCCTCCTGTGGCGCCTCCTGCGGCGTCTCCTGCGGTGCCTCCTGC
>APFE030610615.1:6754-45521 GCA_000404065.3 Pinus taeda
TTTTTAAATCATCCAAAAACTAATAGTAAAAGGTTTTGAATGTAGATGTGGGTCCATGGCGACCAGTTTCTCTCCAACCCTATGATCGAAGACAACCAGCTACCGCAGCACTGGCCCCATAGCACCAATCAGCAGAGACCTTGGCCGAATTAGAGAGCCATCTAGAGCGCTTGACCGTAGATATTCCAGAGACCAACATAGATGAAATTCCTCTTAGACTTCAGCGCTATGTGATTGGGGTCCCAGGACCTTTTAGGAGGTTCCTTTGTAGGGTGGCCCGAGCAGTGGTGTCTTATCGGGATCATCACCAATGATAGGATGATTGCGTTGTAGACTCATTTTTGGACTTTTTATACTATCATTTTTTCCGATCATAAGGTGTTTTTCAACCTATGATCGAGGACGATGTAAATTTTGACACACTCCTATGCTATGCTATATTATTATTATGGTCATCTTGCAAAACATGTTATGAGATGTTTTTAAATTTATTGTTTGATTTAATGCAAATGTCTATTTAACATTCGAGAAGCAACTGCATCTGCTAATGTATTTAAATTTCTTGGAATGTGCTGATATTATATGTAATCAAATTCTCGTTCCAAGAGACAGACTCTCAAGAATAATCATAATAACACTAGATTTCTAATGGCATAAACTCGATTAAGTTGTAATACAATGAGTTCCAAATCTAAATTAACAATCAAACTCCGAATTCCAAATGAAATGGATTTAGATAATAATTCAATCACTGCAATGTTGTTCATTGTTTCACCGAGGCTTACCCCATGCATAGATACTAACTCGTCAGAGGGTGAATAGATAACCCAAGCTGCGGAAGAGATGTTCCGTGTACTGCGACAAGCGCCATCAGCAAAACCAATGTATGTTTGGAGAGACGTTGACATCTGTAATATCAAGAGTAAAATCAAGATAAGCAGGAACAATAATGAAAAACACTCTCTAAAGTAAAGCACACATTCCTAATCTAAGAACACACCAAACTTAGAAAGAAACTAGTCTAAAAAATCTCCACACTAATCTTTTAAGCATAATATCACTTTAGATAAAGCCCATTCTTAGGTTTACCTAAAGAGACACCGTCAAAATATTCTAACTCATAGGCCCCTTTTTCCATCTTTCGCTTGACAATATACGGACCATGCCACATGGGTACAAATTTTCCCACCCCTAGCTTATCGTTTTCTTGATCGTAAAGTAAGACTAGGTCTCCTTCCGAAAAATTGCGAGGTGTAACATTTTGATCATATTGAGCTTTAATCCTTTTGGCATGAGTTTCGACAGCTAATGGAACAGTATGTCGATTCTCATCTGATTGAGCTAAGTATAATAAACATTTTTCCTCTTTAGAAGTAGCTGGTAATAATTGCATGGCAATTTGTAATGATGGGATTTCGCATTCAATGGGTAATACTGCCTCTAAACCGTAAACCAGTTGAAAGGGAGTAAAACCTGTTGATGTTTTGACTGAGGTTCGGTACACCCAAAGCGCTAAAAATAACATCTTATGCCAATTCGACCGATGAATCCCAATGATTCATCGGATCATGCTGACTAGAAATTTGTTGATTGCTTCAACCAGACCATTTGCCTATGGGTAATATCGAGTGGAACTATCGTGACGCAGGCCAAGCTGATCTGTAAGTTCAATCATCATGATGTTTTGAAAATGACTCCCATGGTCAATGATAATCGCTTGAGGAACACCAAACCTAGCAATTATATGATTGAAAACGAAAATCGCAGCAGTTTTACCGGCTGCCGAAAATGTAGGCATCTCCTCGGCCCATTTGGTAAAATAATCTACCACAAGGATGATATATGCATGCCCCCCAACTGAGTGAGGGTTACATGTAATAAAATCGATATACCATTTTGCGAATGGACCAACGGCAATGATAGGGTGGAGAGGAGCAGGTGGAGCACGCATCTTACGATCAAAAATTTGGCAATTGTGGCATTTCTGGACTGCAGTAATATAATCTTTGAATAACGACGGCCAGAAATAGCCAGCGTGCAAAATCGTTTGGGCTATGTCATACCTAGACATATGACCGCCACATGCTCTAGAGTGATAGTCATTAAGAACCTTTTCAGCCTCGTCATGAGTAAGACCACGGCGGAAAATAGAATCCACCCCACGACGAGAAAGAGTATCTACAATAATAATGTAAGGTTGGGATTGGAAACGTATTTTCTGGCACTAAGATCATGAAATGTTTGGCCCAAAAGATTGGGTCTGGAGATACACAATGATGTCTCCATACCATGGATCAACAGTGCTGATAAGGAACAAGGATTCATCCGCAATGGGTTCTTCCGCCACATGTTCGGTATCAGCATGAGGGAAGTCACACATTAATTCTACAAAAACCAAAGACTTCTTTGACTTGGCCTTCTCAAATTCCAAGTCAAATTCCTACAGGATGACAATCCATTTGGAATACTTGACCCCTAGCAATTGTTTAGTCAAAATGTATTGCATAGGGTTACAATCAGAAATGACCGTGGTTTTGCGTAACAAAACGTAATGACGAAATCGCTGAACAAATTGGACTACAGCTAAGGCCAGTTTCTCCACATGTGAATATTTTAACTCAGTCAGAGTTAGAGTCCAACTAAGATAATAAATCACATGTTCACTTTCGAATTCATCCTGTTGAACTAAAACCATCCCAATGGTGGAATGGGAAGCGACGAGGTACAAGAAGTAATCGTGGTTGTAGTTGGGAGGATGTAATAATGGCACATGGTTCAACGCATGTTTAAGTGAATCAAAAGATTTGTCAGCTATCTTGTCCCAAAAGAACGAAGTGTTTTGTTTCAACAACCGGGTGAAACCTTTTGTAATATCGATGTAGTTAGGAATGAAATGACGTAAAAAGTTTTCTTTCCCTTGCAAACTCTGGAGTAGGCGAAGAGTCGAAGGAGGTGGTAACTTGATGATGGCTTTGACCTTCGAAGGATCGACATGAATGTCGGCTTTGGATACAACAAATCCCAATAAACGACCCATTTCTATACAGAAAACACACTTGTGCAGATTGAGCCTAATCAGATAATGCCTACATCTCATAAAAATTGCTTGTAAATGAGTAAGATGATCGGCTTGGTGTAAAGAATGCACAGGTAAATCATTGAGATAAGGCTGCACAATGTGCTTGATGTCATGAAGTGCATAAGACATAGCCCGTTGAAATGTTTCTCCAACATTCTTCAATCCAAAAGGTAACTTGCAATAAGCAAATGTCCCCCATGGATAGATGAATGCAATTTTTGGTTGATCAGTAGGTAAAATGTTAATTTGATTTTAACCGGAAAAGCCATCCATAAAGGAGAAAATTTCACTGCTGGCACAATCATCAATAATTTGATCGATATAGGGTGTGGGATAATTGTCCTTGGGACAAGCACGTTTAATATCCCTATAGTTATTGTCCCTTGTTTTTTAGTAACTAGAACAATATTCGATACCCAATCCGTCAAAGGAATTGGATAAATGAAACCTGCTTTTAGTAATTTCTCAACTTCTGTTTTGATCGCAGCAGCTTTTCGTGGGTGTATCTGACGTAAACGTTTCCGGACGAGTTTAGCATCCAGGTAGGTTTTGATCTCATGAACAATGATTGGAGGATCAATTCCTAGCATTTCTTCATAGGACTAGGCAAACACGTCACCGAATTATTGAAATAGGGCTTTATATGTGTTGACTTCAGTGTCCGTACAAGAAGCACCTATGTGAATGTTTTCAACAATCCCAGGTTTGACTGAAATGTTGATAGGAACCATTCGAGAAATATTGGCTAAATTTTGTTCATAATCAGGATGTTTCAATGGATTTTGTGGTTCTTTAACATATTCGGCGGTAAAAATATATGAAAAATCATTTTCAAAATGATCAATCTCAGGTAAAAACGAAGATCGATGATGAAGATCTTCCCATGGTAACGCATTAACAGACAACAATTCCCGAATTTGTTCATCAGTGTGAACGGTTTCAGAAAAGGGTGTTGAATTTGAGGTTGAGATTGAAAGTGATTTTCCATGGATCTCATTCACTAGATCAATGTTGGTTGAACTTGAGTTGGAAAATGACTGTACAACTTGATAAGCAACTTCAAAGGGACTCAAAGGCATGGCATCACCAAGAGAGTCCACCTCAGAATCGAATGGAACGATCCAAGGATCGTCAAGAAAAATGGATTCTGATGAAATCATATGAATAGTCGTGAAAGGAGATGGTACATTGGGAGGAGGAAATGAAAAAGTTCCGAGTAAACCTAAATCTTTAACTAATCCTACCCCAACATCCTTATAAGGGATAACGGTTTTACCAACATGTTGAATACTCTTAGCAGAGGATGGGTCAGACGAAAAGTAAGTTAACTGATCTATTGTAATGATCTTTCCATTATGTGGAAACTTAATGAGCTGAAAGACCGATGAAACAACAGTATTCATGGCGTAAGACCAACTACGACCCAAAAGAAGGTTGTAATCCAGAGGGGCATCAACCACCTCCACATCTAGATTAACAGTTTTTCCTTCTACCCCTATAGGTAAGTCCTACAAAATTCCATAAGGATGAAACCCTCGGCCATCAAAGGCCTTCAGAATCATCAGGGATTGATTAAGTGTAGGAGAACCAAGGGTTTTCCAACACGGTATCAACATAATGAAGCTCCCTCATCAATCACAGTCCTAAAGCAAGGTATGCTTTTGACTAACACTGGAATCTGGAAAGACATTTGATGAGGTAAATGTGGTGTACTATTTTCTAAATCGAAGACTATGAGGTTTGAGTCCTGAAGATCAACAACTCCTACAACCGACAATAGCATTTTACACTGTGCTAGACAAGATTGTAGCACTTCCAAAGCCAACATTGTTGAAGGAGAAACAACTAAATCTTCAACAATGTTATAGTTCTGAGCAGCTCTCCCATGTGGATTGACAGCTGACTTTCGAAGTATACCCTTAGCGGGCGGTTTGATTACTAAGTCAGGATTTGGTTTCTCAATCTGTAGCGGATCAGAACCAGACGAAGCTGAGGTTGATGAATTGGAATTAGAAGATTCCGCTTCGTTACCACCAATAGGACTCTTACTTCCATAATCTTGCAATCGTGTCGCAATCCTTACATGTGACATCATCATTATGGGCTCTTCCGAGGCACTAGAGGAAGAACCTATCATCTTACTGCCTTGACTTGGAAAAGGATCCTTCAAAACAGCAGGTGTTTGCAAACCTTTGACGATTTTTGCAACCTTGGCACGATGTGGACAATCTCTTGTAAAATGCTTCTCATCGCAGATGAGACAAGGATAGCGAGGTTTACGTTTCTCGTCAGTAGATTCAGGTTTATCAGATTTATCCTTCGAGTTTTGCTTATTCTTCTTCTTGCCTTTCTTATTACCGTTAGATTTTGATTTGGCCGTAGACGATTCTATGACATGAACATTGGCAGAAATTTCAGTTGAAGACTCTCCCTTTGGGGAATCTGGTAAAGTTATAATAGGAGAAGAATTCTTGGAGGATTTCTTCTTACTCTTGGTATTAACAGTACCAATGATACCGTCAGCGGCATGAGACCCTGAGGGAAGTGCAGCTATTTGATTTTGTTTCAGAAGGTCGGGGATTTTCTCGTGTAATGTACCTGACTGTGTATAAATTAAGTCAAGGTACTGAGCTTGAAAAATTACTTGCTCTTCGGTAACTAGGCCTGCCTTGGCTACATCTTCAGTTATTTTAAGTAATAACGATTTTACAAACCATTCTGCCAAAATTTGGTCCGGGATAAAAAATTTCACTAAACAACGTCGATGTCGCCATTCATGAATATGGTCTGAAATATATGTTGATGTCGATTGCTTTAATGAAGTTAATAATTCCGTTCCATTGTCATATCGGACTGGAAGCTGAAAATAAGGAAGGAACTGGCTAACTGACTAAAATTGTAAAAAGAGCCTCGTGGCAACTCAATGTACCACTTGGTTGCAAGGCCAATCAAAGTGCGTTGAAAAAGACGAAGACGAGTCAAATCATCTATAATAGAATTCGATGCACACCAGAGATGGTAAGTCATCACATGATTAGACGGATCTTCTCTTGACTTCCCCTCAAACTTTGGTATATCACTAGGCAACTTATTCAACATTGGTAGCCAAAAAAGAAGATAATTAATGGGATCATTCATAAGGCGCGACAAGTCAGGCAAATCCAAAGTTGCTATAAACAATAACTGATGGTTCGGATCCCGAAAACTTGGGGTCATAAGACCAGCGCCAGGAGGAGGATATCCAGGATAACTTGGTATCGGATTTGCATTTGGGATATTATATCCTCCTGGAAAACTAGGATTAACCGGACCATACTAGGGTTGTGGAGGTTTTTGATAAGTATACCCAGGGTATGGTTGATACTGATAAGCCAGGTTGTGCACAACAGGGCCGAATTGGTACTGCCCCTGGTACGGTTGATAAATAAACTGGGGTTGACTTGTGACAACCGTACTAGGCCCAGGTTGTCCTACAGGCATCAAAACCGGAGTCTAGATTGTAGGTCCGGACTGAGGTAAAGAGGCCTGAGGAGTTGATACAGGAGCAGTAGAAATTGGAACTGCTGATACTCTAGAAATAGGTGGAGTGGATTGAAGAGAGGCCGCAGTAGTTGCAGCAGATGTTTGGGATGGAGTTCTAGGTTAACTAGGACCATACTGATGAGCTACCCCAGGTGTAGAAGTTTGGGTAGTAGGCTGGACAGGTTGCTAGTGTGAACCAGAAATAAAAGAATGTCCAGATTGAGATGACAATTGCACACTGGGTTGCGGAGTCTGTTGATCCCACACCACATTAATTCCGGGGTATGGACCCATAACAGGTTGAGCATATTGAGGACCATAAGTAGGTTGAGTGTAAGGTTGATAATTATATGGTACATTTCCGGGTACTTCAAAAAATGATTGACCTGAAGGTGGTTGAAAACCTTGAGGTTGGTATTGACCTTGAGGTTGGTACTGACCTTGAGGTTGGTACTGACCTTGAGGCTAGTACTAACCTTGAGGCACATACTGATACTGGGGTTGACCTTGAGGTACATATTGGTACTGGGGTTGACCTTGAGGAAAATATTGTCCCGTAGGGATATACTGTCCTTGAGGTTGCCCCCCAGGTGGTAATGGACTACCTTGAGGTTGCCCCCCAGGCGGTATTTGAGTACCTTGCGGCTGCCCCCCAGACGGTATTAAACTACCTTGAGGTTGCAGATTAGGAGTAGTACCAGACATCATAAGAATCTCTTCAACACTTAATGGTTTAGTTCCGTTATTACCAGGAGATACTACATATTCGATGGGTTGAGGAGATGCTCCTGAAAACGTACCACATAAAGACTGATACCCAGGAGGAACAGAAGGACCGCCATGTAAAAAAGTTTTTGGCATTTGAGAAAACAAGGATGACTGTCTCAACATAGTCAAAGGAGAATAATAACCTCTAGGTGTTGGATGGAAAGGAAATCGAGGTGGTGAAGACGCGAGACCTGGATTTTCTATGAAATTGGTCAATGAAATATACCAAGCGTCACCTCTAATGGGACTGTATAAAACGGATTCACGCTCCCTAAGTTCGATAGTTGGTTGATTTTCAGGGATGCTTATACCTTCATTCAAACTTGAACTTACAATTTCTTCTATGGAAATGAGTCCAGAAGGAAGATTCTCATTAATGATATTTTCTACCCTAGGTGAACTAGGACCACTAGAAACAGGAGAAGAAAATCCTGAAGATGGAGTAGGAGTGATACTACCAGTAACCTCGGAAAATGAAATCGGTTCAGAAATATGTTCTGTTGCTTGAACTAGATGATCAGGATGTATGATTAACAAAGACTCTCCGACCTCCAGTGACCCAACCCTACTTTCACTAGGTGTGACAAGAGCTCACAGCCCTTCAAGTTGACTTGGTGTAAATTCGGGAGGCTACCTTTGTAGTCGACGGGATTGTCTCGGTAATTCATCCACGATTAATTATTTAATTACTTCACATGAAAACAAAGAAAATATCAAGAAAACCACCTAAAGTCTTTAAGGAACCAAACAATTTGAAGCACACGCCTAATAAATCTAGGAGATCAAACCACACACAAACAGTATCTTTCTGGATCGAAAACAATAGTTGGTGATGAAATCCAACGTCGCAGAATTCAATACAGAAATGGTGGTTAGAACAGTTACCTTGACAACCTACTTAATGAAACAGACCAGCACAAGTTTCTCCACTATAACCGTCTCGAGTGAAGATAACCCCCAGAGAGTCCAAGTGAGTCTAGTCGACATCTGCTCCAGGTACATTGGGATCTTCCCTCCACTGTCACCTACAAAAGAATCCTAAATATTATGGTCACTAAGGTCACCAATGGAAAAAAATATACCTGGGGGAACAGTCTACAATCCGATACGCATGCAATGGTAGATTAACAAGCTCAATCCCCTTGAAGGCTCCTTGACATAGTCCAAGGTTTACCAACAAGTGACCCCAGGCTCCTCGACAATGGTCAATCTGAGGTTTACTGTTTTTAATACGTGAATATCTTTTATCATTCCCAATGAGGAATGATTGATTCCCACACTCGTTCGGATATGATCTCATGCTTCTCCTTTAAGAGGAGCTTTCCTGGAGCATAGATGTAACGATTGGAATTTCTCCCTACCGCAAGATCGACTAGTTGTTTGTTTAAACTATCTTGGAGAGTTAATTATTCCCTACTCCAAGATACTAGCCTAAGTTATGTTGGTGAAAAGAGCCCTAGAAAATAAAAAGATTGCTAGATGGATTTTAATTAAGCATTAATTTTATTGTTTGTTTCTTAAGTCAATGGTGCGGAGATGAAACTTTATGGTATGAAGACTCGACTCCAAAACACTAAAAAATGCACCTAAGATGATAACAATTCCTTTTCCTTTTCAATGAATTTCTAGCAAAGGAAGAGTTGAAAATGCAATGCTTTGAAAACCAAATATTTCTCTTAACATACAACTTGAAAGCAAAAACCTTTTTGCCTTCTTCAAAGAACTTTAAAAACGAGACTACTAATCATGCTCACGGAAAATCCCTTTGCTTTCAACAATCAAAAACTATAAGAATAAACAATTCTTTTAAGAGAGATTTTAATATTTCTAGAAAAACTCTAAAAAACTATTGAAAACAAATTTTTCAACAAGCCTTTATAATTTCTATGAAAAACTCAAAACTATATTCTAATCTTGAGATCTAAAAAAAAAATGGATTCAAAAGAAACTTGAAATGTTTTTGAGGATGCTTAACTTAGTCTTTCAGCTAACTAAGGATCAATTTGTTCAGCTCAACAAACTAATCACAAACACCCAATTATGTTTTAATAAAAAATGAAATTCGAAACTTTCAATCAAGTTTAATCAAAGTTTTGGAAAAGAGACAAATGGGATCTAACTCTCTTCAAGGATAGATTTCATAAGCTAGTCAAACTCAGCAAGAGGACCAGAGAGAGCAGGGTGATCTAAGGCTCTAAGGCTTCGGATCTCTAAGCTACTACGAAGACGAAGAAAAAATCAATCCAATAGGCAAAACTTCTAGAAAATCACTTGAAACGAAAATGCCAATGAAAACTAACTTAGAAGGAACTTTTGTCAAGACAAGTGCAGGTCTGGGCATATACTAACAGTTATGTACAAAAACTAAACCTAACTGGGCGGATGGATCTTAGGTTTTTCAAACTCTTGACAGGGTCTGTAGGCCCCCAGTAGAACCAAGTGTGGTGCCGCTCTGTGTTACACTGTAACAGTGCGGACATGTCCGCACTATAACTAACGTAGAAGGTGCGGTCCTCTTCCAAAATTTCAAAAAATAAAAATCCAAGAAGGATCTAACAAGTACCCAAACTCACACACATCAAGGCAAAATCAGAAACCAAAACTCACGTTTCTCAAGTCAAAGCAAAGACAAATAAAAAACCAAACCAAACCAGTCCCCGGTGGAGTCGCCAATTTGTTGGCCGGATAAATCGTTCTTGCGGACAAGACCGATCTCCCTAGTATTGAATGATATCTAGCAACAAAGAGCACAAGCAAATCTACTTTTCTCTAAACATGTTTCAATTCATAAATGAAAACTAAGAGGTGTAACGGACACTACCTCGGTCCAATGCTTGTTTCTGGCAGTGTTATTCCAACAGCTTCAAGCAGTTCCTTTTCAACAACCTGCATACACAAACAAACACACATCAAAGCATACCTGTATAGATATTATAATAAAACATGTTCATTATGAAGATCAAGGAGCTCATAAATAAACCATTAGAGACAGTTCATTGAGAAAAACAAACTTGATTGTATTAACTTTATGAATAAAAGAACCTTACAACCTTTGCCTTGATATTGCACAAGTTCTTTCCAGGGTCCAGATGGAGTCTCCTCTACTTTGACAAGCCTCACTCACTTCCCAAATGACATGAAACGTATGTGATCTCTCCTCTCACAAGCTCAAAAAGGAAGTCTAATTTCCAACAACATTTACCCTCAAGAATCTTCAGCTTTCAACCCCCCCCTACAACCAGCCCAATGCCTGAATTTATAGTGCAAATGGAGGAAGTTGCAGGTCCACCATTGAAAGGATAAGTTCCTCCGTCAATGGGATAAGCACCTCATATCATGGAGTTAGCTCCCTTAGTTATGGAATGGATGAACCAAGATGGAGCGGACTTGCCAGTGCAATATTCCTTCTAGAAGTGTCTAGAAGTGACCTAAGATGAGTTTTTAAGAATGAACCCACGCCTTTTTAACTTTTACAGGGGTTCGCACCCATTACTCAACAGAAAGAGCGGCTGGTTCATAGGAAACATGACCATTGGGTGTGGCACCACAGACAATGCTAGGAGAAAGTGCGAAACCAGGATTTGAGATATTTTTAAGGTCTTTCTCCCATTTTCAAGGCTTGACATGAAGAGCTGAGGCTTAAGACTTGCAAAGGAGGTATGTATGAGTGTTGATGGACTCACACAAACTATAGAAAGTCATGGTGACAATTTTTTGTGTAACAAAGAGCACAACTTTTCATCCACAAACCGATGGTTAGACAGAAATAGTTAACAGGACAGTGATCCAGCTACTTAGAGGATATTGCAGCAAACATCCTAAACTTTGGGATGAACACTTGTGTTATGTGCAACATGCTTACAATAGAGAAAAACATTCTTCTACACAGAGATCTCCTTTTGAAACCTGTTTTGGTTTCACACCAACGTCTCCTTTGGATTTTGTCTTTGGTAAAGATACCACCATTGATGGACACAGTGATGTGTACAAGGCAACTAGGTTCATTGAACAGATCTAGGAGAACCACCAGGTAGTACAAAAATAGATGGAAAAGAGCCAAGCCAAAAAGAAGGCAAGGCATGACAAGCATCAGGTGGAGCATAGTTTCTAAGTTGGTGACCAGGTTTGGTTGTACATCAGCAAGGAAAAGATGCAAGGTGAAGGTAAAAAGCTAAAGCTTATCAGGTATGGACCCTTCAAGATACTTGAGAGGATTGGCGAAAATGCTTTTCTCCTTGATCTACCAGCTTATATGCACATCCACTCACTCGTAAATGCAGATTGCTTGAAATTGTTTGAACCTTCAATAATTGAGGATCCTGAAGAGCAAAGTCAATTTCCCTCTATTGATGACCTGCTACCTGAATATCTAAATGAATTGTAGGAAGACACAGTATTGTACAAGAAGGTGAGGACAATGCGCATAGGAGATGTTGAGTACCTCAGAATTGGACTCAAAGGTTCGAAGCCGAGTAGTGCCAAATGGATTGAGATTGGACAAGTGAGACAACAGTACCCTCACTTAGTCGATGCTTGAAAAACAAACTTTTGGTGGTCCGAAAGCTTTTCAGTGGGAAGGTCGTGATCCAAATTGGATCCATAAAGAATAATCAAAAGAACCATGTCTCTACCAGGTCAGGATAGACTTCAAAGAATTGAGAGTAACGATAAAAAAAACCTCTAAACCAGTGGCAGTTGGTACCAGTGTGGAACGACGAGGACCTCGGTCAAAGCGCGTTGATTGAGGCCCATGGAGACTGCGCAGGAGGAAAAATTAGCCCCTGGGAAGCCTGGATCTAGAAACGGAGGGACTCGAGCACTCGGTCACATGGGAGCCAGGAAAACTGTGGGGAAAAATGCTAAAGGCTAAGGTGGGACTCGCGCTCTAAAAACTAGCAGTATTCATCGGGGGCATCCTTGGGCAGTAAGTAGATTTGGTGAAAGAAAGGTGATTCCACTCAGCACCCGATGCGTGGCAAGCAGAGGAGAGAGAAAATCGCCGCTCATCGCACGCAAACAGTCGATCAAGTCAACAGTGCGAAATGAGCGAATGGCGTTGGATCTGGGGTATTCAGATCTAATGGTTAATATCGCGCCCGATGGTAAGACCGGATGTAATGAGGGAATAAGCCACAATTTAAAAGAATTTGAGTTCTTCCTTGACTTCCAAGGGGGTGGATGACTCATTCCATGATGTAACTGAAGAACTGAACTGACGAAGCAAGCTGGCACAGTTCACAGCAGGACAAGTGGCCGCTCCCTGCGAGTCTGATTATGACGCGAGAGAGGGAACTCCAAGAAAATCTATAGCAGGTGATCTGATGGAGTTGGAAGAGGAATCAAATAGCCATGATCTCAAGTGGCTTTAAAGCCATGCACAGACTAGCAGAAGGGACACACACACACGAAAGAATAGAGAGAGCAAAAAGCAGTGTGAAGACAGAGTGCTGAGCTAACCAAAGGCAGCATCGAGCACTAGAGGGCTTGAGAAATTCGAGCCATCCCTGAGAGGGATCTGTCAGGACTAAGCACCACATTGCACTCCTTCCATTGTAGACATTAGAGGTCAAAAAGCAGGTATGGACAAGAGTCTGTGTACTCTAGTGGCTTGGGGAATCCAAGAACCACCCTGCCAAGCTGTTCTGTGATAGGAGACTCATATTGAGCTCCTTCTTTGTAATTCTCTGCTTTAAGACACAAATAAAGAAGGCCACCGCTGAAAGCTAGACCAGAGATGTAGTCCTGGAGGATAGGGTGAACTCCTTATTAATTTCTTGTGTTCTTATATTTGCTTACTGTGTTTCTTTGCTGTCTTCCATTTTCAAGTGTCTATGTATTTGCAATCTGATCGATCCGTTTCTTAAATAACCTAGACACACACCAACACATGAATCTGTAATACCTCCATTTAATAATTCTTAACTGAGATCACTCATAGGGTGATTATCAGATCACAATTGGTTTTTCATTTTAAATTTGGTCTTCTTCCTAGCTGATAGGAAATTGACTTCATCAGAGTTTATAATCCGCCTAGAGTACTCTAAAGCAAATATCCTCATGGGGATGTATTTAGGTAGTTTGTATGGAGCTAGTTGGCATCCATATATCCTGACCTCTGTGTGGTCCTAGTATAGATACGAGTCTCCCACTTTACTATTCTTTTCCAACTGTAAAACTATTTTAATCTCCTGATTGATCCTCGGCTGATAGCTACTGGTTAGCATGTTTATAATACGATGAACTCATGAATCAATTAAGTCTTTGTAAATAAATATAATGGAATACATGTGGATCAATGGTGTCCAACAAATGACTGATATTGGATTGCCTTTGGTGTCTAACTTATGAATGTTTATTGGAAACTTGTCTGGTTGATAATATAAGAACGTGTGAAACAATACAGATGAGTATTTGAATACTCTCTCATTTCGTAGTCTAATGAATTGTTCATGAATTTTGTCTGCTATGAACTAAGCATAGTTATAAATTGTAGCAGGAGTCTTGTCTGTGAAAAAGATGGAAAGGAAAGCAAGAACAACCTCATCCACATGTTCATCAGAGGTGTACCCTAAAATGTAGGAGAACATGGTTATGATTTTTCTGCCTCTCTCAGAAAAAATGGTGGCAACATAAGGAGGATTATCAGTAGGAGTATGAGACTCCTCTATGATGGAAGTTTGAAAATTTTGGGCCATCGTGGGAAGGTGCAACTTAGTATAGAGGTTAAGCAAGCATTCAATTGAAAGTGGAGTCTCAATTTGGCTTGCCTAGGTTTGCAGCATTTGATTAATAGATTCTACTGTAATGGTGAAAAAAACCTGCTGATCAAGGATGACTATGGCTCTCTGACTTGGAATATAGTAGGCTTGGTAGAAGTGGATGATTTCTGGGAATCGGTGCACCTGTGGGAAACAGTACTTGCGCAAATTTGACTCCCAAAGGTGAATGTCGTCATCTGGTTCAAAAACTTATCTTTACTGCAGTATTGGAGTTTAATTAGGTAGGCAGGGGAAGTTGTATCTTTAATTTTAAAGTCTCTATCAGCCAATGCAATGTGGTCAATCTAGGTGAGGGGTTTGCAGAGGTCATACATCCAGAGAGGTTTGGGAAGCCATAATTGGGTTTAATGAAATGAATTATGCTTTCAGTGGTTTCAAGAGTGAGGTTTAGAGGCTCTAGAACAATGGGAGGGTAATTATAATATGTAAAAGAGGGTTTGGGATGTATAGTAGGTTTCTCTTCAATTCAGGAAGGTTTTCTAGTTAATTTAATTAATTAACCATTCAATAATTACTATGCGTTTTTCAAATTCGCAGGGTCATTTTGGTTTTTCCAAGAAGACCTCGGAATTGGCAATTTGGTTTGCAGAACAGGGTTCTGTCGTTGCTGCAAAGGGCACTGAGGCTTCAACTATCTATTTGCTGCTTCAATTTGGTGTCCACAACGTCTTCAAGTGGAAAAAGGTGGTCAAATTGCTCGCACAGAGGTTCAGGGTGTCACAATTGGCTAAGAAGAATTTTATAGAAAAATGAGCAAAAAGAATATAATGAGGCATTTTCGGCCTTTTAACTAATAATAGTTACATTTTGGCGAAAAATTTATTCAATTAACAATGGGCATTTTTTGGTTTAGGCAAAGAGGTGGTTATGTGCGACACTGCACCGCTTTTGGATGGCGGGTGGTATTTTTCACGAGCACATGATATAACTTGGTGCCACCATGTAGCAAAATAGTGTCCAGCCAAAACTGCAAATCTCGTGTGCTCTTGGATTGTTAACGGTCTGACGATGAATCCGTGCAATATGACTGTGCACGATTGGATCTAGGGGTAGGATATTGGAAGGATATTATGCAGTTGAGTTGGACGAACAGAGTCAGGAAAGTGATTGGTGAGGCCTGAGGTTTAATTACAAAGAATTGTAATTAATTAATAAATAAAGTCGAGATTTAATATAAGTAGTGGGCTAATAAAGGTGGAGCCATGGGTTATGTGGTGGGGGTTTTTTAACTGCAACAAGGGTTGGTGGGTTAAAAAGGGTATCAGGGAAATATAAAGTGGGGACATTAATTACATAACACGGGGGAATAGTAAATAAAAACTTGGGATAAAGGGTTTTTGTGGGTTTTTAAGGGGAAAAGGAAATAAATAATGGGGCAAGGTGATATTTGTAATGGGGAATGGGTTTCACACTAGGTGAAGGGGTTTTGGGAAGAGGGGATGATTTCTGAACGATAATTTCTAGGGGAGTGTGTGAAACCAAGGGGTAACGGTCAAAATGAGGGGAAAATGATATTTATAAGTAATCAAGGGATAATGGGGGAAATTAGCAAATAAATATCTGGGGGTGTAGTGAAATAAGGGGAAATTTAGTAAACAAACTTTGGTGAATATCCTTTCTTTTTCACCATTCCTCCTGCAGATGAAACATAGGATTAAGCATGATGAATGTGATTTTGACTTAGCAACCTTGTGCATTTGCAATATTTCTTCTACCTACCCTTAATTTACCCTATCATTTTCTCTTCATTCAATGGGTGCATTTGAGCTCGCTGACCCTTTATTTCCTTTTCTTTTGATAAGCAAACTATCTAATTCTAACCTTATAAGTTCCAATGGCTCAAATTAAACTAATGAGCTGATTATTATTCTCTACCTAACTACTGATTTGCCAAGTTTAAAGATTTTGGCTAGATTTTTATTCTCTATCTATAAGCATGAAATTAAATTAAAAGGAGTGGCATTTGAATTTTCACACTTTCATGATCTTTTTTCTTTCTTTTTGGGGTTCATATTTTTCACTTTTTTTAATCCTTTTTCTTTCTTTTTGTCCTTTGATTATTCTTTTAGGACATACCCTCTTTACATTTTTTAATTTTTAATATGGAAAACATTTTGCAGGAAGAAAAGGTATGTACAATATTACAAGACTAACCATAGCCAATTCACAATTATGAATCCTATTATTATAGGACCCTAACAGTGGCTCCACATGAGGATGACATTTCCTAGAGAAATGTCAAGAACTTTAAGACCAGTAGCCTTTGAAATTCTAACTTTGCTTGCCTTGTGAGTACTCATCTGTGATCTGCTTTATTCATACATATGATGGTACATCTCTCAAAGCTTAGGGATTTCTCTTCGGGCTTCAACTTTAAAAGATTACCATCCAATCCATTCTAAACTTTGCAATGCTATGTACAATAAGATAAGTGAAATGAATTACTGTTAATATGTGGATAAGTAATGCTTCAAAATTCTATGATTGACAGGTCCTCCTGGTAGACCTGTTCCATCTAACTGTCTCAAGAAAAATGCATTGTTACCTCTGTAACCATAAATGATGTAAGGGCCTTTCCATAGGAAATCAAATTTTCCATGTTTAACCTTCTCTTCTCTTCTAGAATCCCATTTGAGAACTTTATCACCTATGTGAAAATCATCAGCTTTAGTCTTCTTATCAAAAATCTTTTTGATTTTATCCTAGATCACTTATGATTTGACATAGACTTCTTCTCTGGTTTGCTGCAAATGTATTGTCTGATTTATCCTCCTTTAGATATCATTTGGTTCTACCTACAACTCTTGAATCATTTTCATCACTAGTACTCCTAAAGAGGATGGAAAAATAGCATCCATATGAAATACTAGCTGATAAGGAGATGTACCAATGGACTTTTTGGTAGTTAGTCTGTCTGCCCATAAGGCATTTACCAACATTTTATTCCAAGTCTTCTTGTTGTCTTCTAGCAGTTTCTTGATGATATTAACAAGCCTTTTGTTTGAGGATTCTGCAAGTCCATTACCTTGAGGGTAATATGCAGTGGAATGGCCAAGGGTAATGTGATATTTCTTACAAAAGTCTACCATTTTCTTGGATTTGAAAGCAACTGCATTATCAATAATGAGCCTTTGGGGGCATCCAAATCTTGGAAGGATATTGTTTTCAAGGAATGAGATAATGACAGAGTGTGTGGCTTGTCTAGAAGGGATGGCTTCTATCCATTTAGTAAAGTAATAAGTGGCTGTCAAAATCCATTTATGCTGGGTTGAGAAGGCTAGGTGAATTTCCCCAATGAAGTCTAAACCCCGTTGTTGGAAAGGTATTTCTGTGGAGATGGGTTTGAGAGGTAATGGTAAGAGTTTCTTTTTGCCCTCAAATATTTGGCACTTGTGATAGGAGGTCACATGTCTTTTGACATTTGCAAAAAGGGTGGGCCAGTAAAAACCCGCCCTCAAAATCTTATCAGTAGTTGTTTTCCAATATAGGTATCCTCCCCAATCTCCTGCATGGAATTCTTGCATAACTTTGTCAGCTTCATCTTTCAATAAACAATTTAATAGAATTCCACCATTATCTTTCCAAAATAAATCATTATCTATTATACAATATTTCATTTTCAAAAATCTAGCGTTTGTTCTAGATAAACTAGGAGGAGCTTGTAGGTTTAGTAAAACAAGTATGATATCTACATACCAAGGTGAATCTGTAAAAGGTTCACTAATATGTGGAGTCACCATCTCTTCTTGGTCATCTAGGGAACCAATGAAATTTATATCTAAGGCTTGACAATTCGATTTAGCCACAAGTTTAGCTAAACCTTGGCCTTTGATAACTTTTATAGGCTTTATTTCTATGTCATACTCCAAAATAGTGGCAATCCATTTGCCTCTCTTTCCTTCAGGCCCATCTCGTGTAAGTATGTCCTTTACTACTAAATTTGGAACATAAGCAATGATGTGTAAATACAATATGTATACTCTGGAATCTTTAATAGCTTTAATTAAATAAAATGTTTTTTTTCCATTATGTTGTACTTTAGTTTAGCATCTCTTAAAGATTTACTAAAAAATGCAATAGATTTCTCATAACCTTGATCATTCTTTTGCAACAAGACTACTGCAATAGTATGTTCTGAAGCAAAAGAAGAAGTTCTAAAATCTTTTGGAAATCAAGACTAATGAGGACTGGGGTTTTAGTAAGGGCTTCTTTGATTGCCTCAAACAACTGTTTAGCATCTACTATCCACTTAAGTGCTGAATCTTTCTTTAACATGTTATTTAGATCTCTAATTAATTCTACTAAGTTAGAAATGAATCTCCTAAGGAAATTTATTTTGCCTAATAATGACTGTAATTATTTGATGTTTCTAGGATGAGTGATGGTGAAGATTGCCTCATTCTAGCTGGATCTATTCTAATTCCATATTTTGATATTATGTGCCCCAAGAGCTTACCTTCTTTTAGACCAAAGAGCGTCTTCTTGGGATTTAAGGAAATACCAAATTTTCTGCATTTAATGAAAACTCTTCTTAGATGATCTAGATGTTCATTATTTGATTTGGAAAACACTATGATGTCATCTTCATAAACAACTAGAAAGTCATGGATTTCTTTTGCAAAGGCTATGTCCATAGCTCTTTGGAATGTTGCTCCAACATTCATTAATCCAAAAGGAATCTTCAAATACATATGAAAGTACCCCAAGGAGTAGTAAATGCCGTCTTTGCTTGATCCTCTGGTTGAACTAAGATTTGGTTGTATCCAGAGAATCCATCAAGCAATGAAATTCTGGATGAGCCTACTACCCTGGAGAATGTGGTCCATTTTTGGGAGAGGATAGTTGTCTTTTAATGAAACTTTGTTCAAGTTTTTGAAATCAACACAGAGTCCGATTTCTCCTGTTTTCTTCCTAGTAGTGACTAAATTAGAGACCCAATCTGAATATCTAATGGGTGCTATGATCTGTGCATCATACATCCTTTTTACCTCTTTTTCAATTAATGGCATAAGAACTCGATTAATTCTCCTAAGCTTTTGTTTAAAGGGTTTCTGATCTTCTTTGAGGGGTATCTTATGTTGCATAATACTGGTATCATAAGACTTAAGGTCTTCATAACTCCAAGCAAAGACATCTTAAAACTCTTTGAACAAACTTTTGTATTTCAGCTTTTCATTTGGAGGTAATTCTTTGGATATTTTGATAATCTTGGGTTTTTCTTTTGTTCCTATGTTACATTCTTCTATGTCTGCTCTTAAAGGCTCCATTTTTGGTTTCCTTCCTACATCATTTGAATCAAATAAATATTCTAATGGGACTAATCCCTTAGGCAAAAAGTTATTTTTAAGGTTTAGAATTTCAAGATCGCCATTCATTATTTCTTATATTTCTATCTTTTTAAAGTTATCTATTTCTACTTTAGTGAAATTAGTGGGTTTACCTACATCTAAAGCATTTATATCTATCTCACTATCTATGTTATTATCTACTGTACAATCATTATCTATATCATAGTTTTGAAACTATCCTTCAACATTCATGAAATCATAAATTTGAGAATCTTGTGAAAAATCTGCCAATATTTCAAATTGTCAGGTATAACAGGCCTATGTCTCACTTTTGTAGTGTACTTGTGCTTGGGCTAAAATGGAAATTTGTAGGCACTAGCAAAAGTGGCTAGACTATGAGCTTGCATATTCTGTTTCCTAGGAATAGCAACAAAATCAATTTCAAGAAGGTCCTTAATCAAATCTAAGACAGTCTCTCTATATTGGCTAAGTCTAGGATTATTCACAAAGTATTATATTTTAATTTGTTTTATAATCAATTATGAATCTCCCATGACAGAAACTCTCTTGGCTCCAAGTTTAAAAACAAGTTCTAGTCCTAAGATTAAAGCTTCGTATTCTGCCATGCTGTTTGTGCATTTAAAGTTTAATCTAAAGGCATGACCTTCAGAATGATTATTCTCCATGTTATGAATCCAAACTCCTGCACCTGCTCCTAATCTATTTATAGAAGCCTCAAAATCTAAGTGCCATAGAGACTCATGAAAAATGTTTTCACTATGATGTGCCTTTTCTTCTATAGCTATGATCTCATTTTTGTTATTGTCTAAACTATACAGGATAAATGAGTCCATATCAGAATTCATGGAGTAAATTGGGTAATTTTGTGGTTTTTTCTAAACTACTTACCATGTACTTCATTAATGTTTCTCTGTAAAGTTTTCTTTGTTGACCAAACACAGATATGGTGGCATATGACATATCCAATTGTAGAGATCCCTGTAATTTTGTTGCCCGTGAGAAAGATAACAACATTCCATACTTGGGTGGGATATTAGCAACTACTATGTCCATGGAAATACTCTTTGTTGGGCACTGGACTAGAGTCACGCACAAATCTTAAATCAGGCCAAGGCATTTGACTTGGCTAGAATCAAAGGAAAACATGTCCTTATATGGTCTGGTGATATCTAAGTTTAATCTCTCCATGATTGCTTTAGGCATTAAGTTATGGGATGACCTTGAGTCTAGCATAGCATTATGTAAGATTTTATCATGAAGATTTAAGCTAATGTAGAATGGAGGAATACTCCCTTGCTGATGTGTGCCATTTACTTCTAGACCAAACAATAACTCAGGCTTATCATGATTCAAGTTTACAACATCTTCTCCTTCACCTATATTTATTTTTTAGTGATTTGTGTTCTGTATGATTCATTTTTCACTAACTCGGTCAAAGGAATTGATATTTTCAACTTGGCTATCTCTTTCTTAACGTTAAATGGCAATTGAGTTTTGTTTGTTTGTATTACATCTTCCTTAACAGTTGTGGTCTGTGTAGTTTTATCTTGTTTTTCAACATTTGGCAATTCCGTTTGTGTACCAGTTGTTTTGTTTTGAATTCTCTTAATTGGAATATTCTGAGTGATAGTTTCAGTTGAAGTTATATCTACAATTTTTGGGTTGGAAGGCTCTTGAGTTCCTCTAGGGAGAATTTGCAGAACTTTGGTCACAGGAGTTTCTGTTATCTTTTTAGCTAGTGTTTGGACTGATTTCTTAGTGGGAATTTCATTATTCTTTTTGCTTCTAAGGATCTACTATTTGTGGACTTCATTAATAGCATATTCATAGCCTTGTTTGTAGTCAAAGGACTCCACAGATTCTAATTTCAATTACTGTAACATGTACATTTCATGTTCTTCTTAAGTAAGAAAGACAGCATCTTCGTTTTTGACCCCTAATAGATTTATCTGGGTATCCTCCTCTTCTTCATGGTTCTGCTCACCCTCAGCATAGTTCTCTTAGAAAGGAGGTCTAATATGTTGATCTGGTATAGCATTTTTTCGAGTGTTAGGATTCTTCCTAAAGTTGGGGTTTCTTATTGGGGTGGCTGTTGATTTTCCCATTGATATTTTCTTTCCATGTTTTCTAATCTATCTATTATCCTTTCTACACTCTTAGCTAAACTATCTATTTTACCATCTGAAGTGGATGTTTCCTCTTTAATGACAACTCTTTTCCCATTTCTCATCCTAGCTTTCTTAGCTAATAAATTTGCTTCTACACTAACAACATTGCTTTGCATTTGTTCTAATGTTTTAGGGTTTCTTTCCCTCAACTGGTAAGACATGTCTGTGTCAAAACCATCAGGAAATTTGATTAAAGCTAGATCTGGTGGAGGTTTAATATTAGAAGGGATTGCATTGTAAATACTATTGAACCTAGTACAATAATCCTGAATAGACACGTTAGGATATCTTCTAATGTTGTCATATTTAGATAATATTTGCAGATGGTTTTTCTTTCTTTCCCATCTATTGATGAACAATCTATGAAAAGCAGCTAAATATGCAATATGATCAGTTAGTAAACCTTTGAACCTTTTAACATCCCCTGTCAATGTTTGGGCAAATAACCTCATTTGGACATCAGACTCATCAATCTCATGCAACTCAAAACAATCAGTCATTTTTTTCACATGTTGTTGGGTAGTATACTGACCAGTTGCATCAAATAAACATATTTTTCTTTGGTAATCTTGGGGCAAGGCATGTAGTTGAGTTGGTAAAACCAAAGGTGCATATTTATCTACCATGTCTGATATTTTGGTTTGATTGTGGGGCAAATCAGTGGTGCTTGAAGAAGGACTTGAGATGGTTGTATATGAACTAGATGAACTTGAGATTTTTGGTTGGAGAGGAAGCTGAGGTATGAATGGTTTAGGGGAATGAATTGTGGTGGATATTATAGGTGAGGTGGTAGTAAATGAAGTTGTATTTATAGTTTTTGAAGACTCTGTAGAAAGTTCAGAGGCAACAACAGTGAGGGCAGCTAATTCAACTAATTGTTGAAGATAGGCATTGTCTATATGGTTTATAAAGGTTGAGGTTAAAGCTTCTAGTTTATCAAAAGTGTCCAAAACAAGTTGATCTAAATCAGGATGTATAGGCACCTTTTTTGACTCAATAAATTGAATAAAATTAGGGTCTATTACAGTTTCATGAATTGAATTTTTTGATTTGGTTCTAAACAAAGAAAGCTCAAATGAGAGATCAAACTGAATATCCTTTAAACTTGATAATTCTTTGGGGAGTGAATTTTCTTTATTTAACTAACTACTAATTCCTTGAGTTTCTACCTTTTTTTGTTTTTTTGAAAATTCTGTCACAATCATCAACTATTGTAGCATGGTTTGGATTTGGATTTGCCTTGGTATAATGTGTTCTTTTGGGAGCTAGACTTTTATTTTTTAATTTGTTTTATGAAACTTTTTAACAACTAAAAAATGACCTTAAGGGGCAAAAGGTAAGATTTAAGATTTCCTTAAAGTTTTATTACCCTGAGGACTGGTTACCAGTATGGTCGCAAATATGTTATAACTCCAAAATTTATTTAGAGTTGTTGTGAAAGAAATGACAGAGGTAACCACAAACCTACTTTGGAGATTGGGATCTAGCCTTCCTAATGCTCAGAGAGGGGTCTCTCTTAATGATTTAACTTTGTTTAGTTAATTGATTTTAGGCTAGTTATGATTGCACTTGGGTTTTGATTTTGATTTGGTGGTGGGATCAATTACTTAGATGGATAAAGGGATGTCTTTTACCATTGGGCTATGGGTTCAAATGTTAAGCAAACAAGACTCAATGAAGTTCTCAAAATAGTGCTTACATGGCAAGGTAACTGAGCAAATTCAGATCTTAAGGTTGGATGGTCAAGTGGTTTCAATCGGATCCAGTTAATTCATTCATTTTAGATAACATGCAAGTTTTTGAAATACATAAGAAAATAAATATTTGACAAAATAAAATACTTCACTGAAGTAGCTAAACACATGAATCCTATAATGCAATATCTTTAGTACTAAGTCCAGTCTGCTAACTTTAAAAATTTGGTACAATGAACCCTCAGGTTACATATCAATACAACTATAGAAATATCTAGCAATCCACCCTCTATACTTCGAATTAGGAAGTATTTATATAAAAATAGTTTACAAAATATCCCAAACTATCTTGGCAATTAATATAGGAAAATGAAATATCTTAATGGAAGAAGAAAGAGATAGATGTCCAACTACTGTATGTTGTCCCTGTCTATTTGGTTGTGTTGTCTTTATGCTTTCATATTTTGCTATTTATTCTCTTCCTTTCTATTGGTCTTCACGCTGGGTGTTCTTTTTACTTTGCCCTTTTAATTGATACACTTTCACCTGATACTCTTTCATCTGGTTGATCTGTCACTTTTCTTTCACTGTGTTGTTTTCACTTTTACTATGCATTTTTACAGTAAGTCATTTAACTTCTCCCAAATATCTGCATCTCGTAACATGGTATTAATCATTTTCCTGTAAATTTCATCTACTTATGTGTACCTAGCAAACGTGGGCATGTTCACAAAAATGTGTTTTACCTCATGCTGGAGGTAGAACAGGTTCTCAAAAGTTTGGTACAGAACCCTTCCTGTAGGCATCCCCTTCATAGAGTAATTGTTCACTTGATCTCTTGCCACCTCTATGATTCTCCTGTTGTAGTCTTCCTGTGGCATTAATTTTTCATTTATCACCAAGGGATTTGGCAAACCTTTCTGCCTTAGAGCATCAAACTTAACCCTGAATCTTTCTATAGCCAACCACATGGTTTGGAATTTGTCTTCAAGGTTCATCATTAAATTTGGTGAGCACCTTTTTCACCTCTAATATGGCTCCAGTCCTGTCAGTTATGTTGAGCTCCTTCAATTCATATTTGTATTTAGAGTTAAGGAAGTGTATTAATCTGGTGGCTTCTTTGGGCATGTCTCCAAGTTCAGCCTTAACTCTTCGAATTGCTTCTGTAGCCTCTTTGACTAGGTCGTTTTGTTCAAAGATGACTTGAATGGATGGCCAAATATCATTGATAGAGTCAATGATATTGGCCCACAACTATTCCTGAGCTTGGCCAAGTGGCTCCTTTAATGTCAATTCGTTTTCCAAGATCTTCATTCTTTTAGTCAACCTGTTGACTTTTAAACTTCATCCTTGTTCATAATCTATGCAAGATTATTCTCATTCTCTAAACTTATTATCTTTTCTTTAATTTTATTTATCTCTATGGTCTAAATTGACATGCCCTCCATTGCTTTGACCAATTTTCTTGCCTCATCACTTGGTTGAGCTGCTGTTGTTTTCGAACTTGTTACTGATGTAGATGTTGTTGAAGCTGGAAGTGTTATAGCCAGTGGAGCTATAGGAGGCAATGAAGCTACCAAGGTGGATGGTACTATTGTAGTGACTGTTGGAATGTTAGTGGAAGTGGTAGTCTCAAGGCTGGCTTGTTTTAACTGTATCAAACTTTCCAATTCCTTCCCCATTTCTTTAAACTGATCATCTAGTTGGAGAATGAGATCCATCATCTCCTCCTGCTGAGTTTGACTCTCAAGGACCTCCGTGGCCTGTGGATGTTTTGAATGAGGCATATTTAGTTGCTTCTTAAAAGCAACAATATCCTCATTCTTCTTCTTTATTAATTTCTCTATAGCTTTGAAATCATTGGGATTATACCCAAGCTCAATCACTAAGTCTTACAGTGACTTGATTCTGTTGTCCTTGGCCTGTGAGGAGGCCTTTTCCAGCTTGTATTGTGATGTGATATTATCTAGTGAGCCTTGGAGTTTGTGCACAGTCATAGCTTTGCTTTTCATGGTGGAATATATCATCTCACCTGCCTGTTTGTGAAACTCAATTTGGTCAATGGGGTGAACATACCTGGCCAAAACATCAGAATTTGTTTTCTTATAGTCTCCTGATGATCTTGGTTGTTGGACTGTAGGTTGCATGACTGTCATTTGCATCTTTCCAATCTTAATGTCAAAGGCTGACATTAGCCTATTTTGATTTGCAGGTGTTTGTTTAAAGTACTAGGCATAAGTCTCAGCCTTCAATGTCTCATTCCTCAACTTAATTTCCTTGGACCTCTCTTTCAAATCTTTATCCTTATCCACAGGCCTAGTGGATGAAGAGACTTCAATGCTGAGTTATTTATCAATAAGTTGAGTGTTTGAAGTAGAAGGTTATTAAGTTTCACCTACAGTTGTTGGGCCTTTTCTCCTTCCAACCATTGTTTTAGTGTCAGTGATTTCCACTGTTCCAATGCTATCTTCTTGTTCAGTTATAGGATTAAGCTTGAACCTCTTCCTGTAACTAATCTCAAATTTGCCATCTATGGTTTCCATGGCTAAACTAGAACCTTCTTCCCTGGTTCTCTTTGCATTTATGTCTTCATTAGCTGGAGTTTGCAAAATAGGAGGAATATTCATCTGTTCTCCTAGGGTTGGAACCTGCAGAAAGGAACTAGTATCAATCTACTTTTCCACATCTATCAATGTATTCTCCACATCAACTATAGTACTTTCTATATCTATAAAAGTGTTTTCCAACCATTCTGATTAGTTAGCAAATCTCTCAATGTCTAGCTTGGGATGATGTATGAAAGCACCCAATTTGAGTTTGAGGCTTAGTTTATTTATGACTGCATGAGGGTCATATTGCCACATAAAAATATTCTTGAAATTCATCTGTTGTAGAATCTTATCGGCCTCTGGTCCATCTTCCCTATTATTAGAAATAAAGCGGCCCAATTGGTTTTTTATTGTAAACTAGGTCTTCTTCCTAGCTGATACGAAATTGACTTCAACAGAGTTTATAATCTGCCTAAAGTACTCTAATGCAAATATCCTCATGGGGAGGTATTTGGGTAGCTTGTAGGGAGCTAGCTGGCATCCATATATCATTCTCTTTGTGCAGTCCTTGTATAGATAACAGACTCCCACTTTATTGTTCTTTGCCAACTGTAAAACAATTTTAATCTTCTGGATGATCCTAGGCTGATAGCTGCTAGTTAGCATGTTTATAACAAGATGAACAAATGAATCAATGAAGTCTTTGTAAGTAATTATAAGGAGGACTATTAGTAGCAGTATGAGACTCCTCTATGATGAAATTTTGAAAAATCTAGGCCATCTTGGGCATGTCCAGCTTGTTATAGAAGTCAAGCAAGCCTTCAATTGAAAGTGGGGTGCCATTTTGGCTTGGCTAGATTTGCATTATTTGATTAATAGATTCTGCTGTAATGGTGAAAAAAATATATTGATCAAGGGTGATTATGGCTCTCTGACTTGGAATATAGCAGGCTTGGTAGAAGTGGATGATTTCTAGGAATTGGTGCACCTGTGGGAAACAATACTTCGGCAAATTTGACTCCCAAAGATGAATGTCATCATTCTGGTTCAAAAACTTGTCTTTACTCCAACAGTGGAGTTTCAATAGGTAGGAAGGGGAAGCAATATCTTTAATTTGAAATTCTCTATTGGCTAATGCAAGGTGGTCAATATCCAGGTGAGGGGTTTGCAGAGGTCTTACATCTAGAGAGGTTTCATAAGCCATAATTGGGTTAATGAATTGAATTATGCTTTTAGTGGTTTCAGGAGTGAAGTTTAGGGGTTGTGGAACAGTGGGAGGGTAATTACAGTCTGTGAAAAAGGGTTTGGGATGTACAGTAGGTTTCTCTTCAATTCGAGAAGGTTTTTTAGCTAATCTATTAATTAACCATTCAATAATTATTATGTGTTTTTCAAATTGACAGGGCCATTATGGTTTTTCCAAGAATACCTGGAAATTGGCGATTTGGTGTGAAAATTGGGTTTTGTGGTAGCTACAGAGGGTATAGAGGCTTGAATTGGATATTTGTTGCTTCAATTTGGTGTCCACAGCATCTTCAAGTAGCAAAAGGTGGTGAAATTGGTCGCACAAAGGTTCAGGGTGTCACAATTAGCTAAGCAAGAGTTTACAGAAAAACAAGCGAAAAGAATAAAATGGGGCATTTTCGGCCTTTTAACCAATAATAGTTACATTTTGGCACGAAATTTATTGAATGAACAATGGGTAGTTTTTGGTTTAGGAAGGGAGGTGGTTTTGTGCAACATCACACCACTTTTGGATGGCGAGCGATATTTTTCACGAGCACACGATATATCCTGGTGTCGCCATGTAGCAGAATAGTGTCCAGCCAAAATTGTGAATCTCATGTGCTCTCGAGCTATTAATGATCAGACGATGAATCCACGCGATATGGTTGTCCACCATTAGGTCTTGGGGTAAGAGATCGGAGTAATATTGTGCAGATGAGTTACATGGATGAAGTCAAGAAAGTTGTTAGCGGGACCCTAAGTTTAATTACAAAAAAATGTAATTAATTAATAAATAACGTTAGGGTTTAATATAAGCAGTGGGATAATAAAGGTGGGACCATGGGTTATGTGACGAGGGTTTTTTAACTGCATTGAGGGTTGGTGGGTTAAAAAAAGGGTATCGAGGAAATATAAAGTGGGGACGTTAATTACATAATGTGGGGGCATAGTAAATAAAAACTTAGGAAAAAGAGTTTTTGTGGGTTTTTAAGGGAAAAAGGAAATTAATAATGGGGGAAGGTGATATTTGTAATGGGGAATGGGTTTCATACTAGGGAAAGGGGTTTTGGGAGGGGGTTCATTTCTAAAGGGTAATTTCTAGGGGAATGTGTGAAATCCCCTGTGGGTGCTTAGGTAGTATTAATTAGAAAAAAAAATAGTTAAAATATAGATCTAAATAGATAGTAAAATCAAGTACATGTTGATAACTAATTTATTGTTAATTATGATCTGAATTTACTTTTTTTATTGTGCAGGAGATGATTTGTTGTAATTGCACACATTAACAACATACAAACTGTCAAGTATTTTTTAATGTGATGCACTGAACGAGAGGCGAAGTTATTGGAGGACTATAATGATAATTGTTTTATAGATGATAGAGAGTTTGTTATACTAAAATGATATTTTTTCCAAGAAACTCATCAAACCAAGACTCACGTTTACTTTCAAGATTATCAAACTGATGCCATAAGTTGTCAATATAGCCACTTGATGTGTGCAACATGCATAAAGGTTATAGAATTTCAATTAAGAAAAAACCGAAATTTCAAAAATGGGGAATGTCAAAAGTTGACCATGAATGGATCATCAAGGATGGCATTCCATTAGAATTTTTTTAATTGAACTTCCCAACAATATCTTCTCCTTGTATTCATATTTGGGAAAGTGTACAAGTAGATTATTAGCCTTTCTTATTGTGCACTCTTAAGTTGTCCATTCTAGATAGTACTCAGTATGAAAAAATTATTTTCATTAATATGGTGGATTTTTTGTTAAGCTAAAAGGAAACTTAAATATCCCAAATACTAGTATAATGTAAGGATGTATCGTATTACAATCTTATTATTTGTTGATGATTATACAACTATCATGTTTGCGCTGCATTTTTCTTTTTTATGTCATCATTTTATCTTTCCAAATATGTGTAGTGTTATCTTAGTAACATTATTTACTTTATTAAAATTGCATTACCATCAATTTAAAATGTTTTGTATCTCTTGTACATCTTGATAGCTCAAAAAAAATGCATTTTATTGTGTTTGTCCTATACATGTAGTGCATATAAAACCTATTAAAACTAACAATGCATGCTCCACATATAGTATTGAATATTTTAAAATTTCTTTTACTTTAAGAAAAAAGCTAGGCCCACATTGATATTAATGCAACTTTTGAGATTAATGCAACTTCAGTTGATTCAACATTGCAATTTTTAATTCACAGTCTCTAAGTTTTCTCAAATTTCATGAAAAATACAATAGTATTTTATATGTTAAGACAAAGAAGGTGATTTAGAATTTATGTTTTATAATGCAATTTTATAATTTGTTTGCTTTGAATGACTTTATATTAAAAATTCAGTATCAACCCACATCCATAGTAGCTCTGCTATACAAGATTATGATCTATTCATTAATGAAACATGTGTACGTGTACCATATTTTATAATACAATTTTAAGTTATATTATTGTTTTAGACATCTACACCATTATAAGATTCACGAATGCAAAATGTACAATGTTTTGTAATTTTCAATTTTACTATTCATTAAACAACTTCACAAAACCTAAGAATCAACCCAAATCCATATTATCTTCTACTAACATGATAAGAATCATCATGCAAAATGTACCAAGTAAATGAAAATTTACTTCCATTTCTTCATATTCATGAACATAAATGTAAAACCTTTAAGCATTAAACCATGGATCATGCAAAATATAACTTGTTTATAATGTCTATTGTTGATTAAACTGACGAACTATGACTTGAAACCTTACATCAAACAATGAGTTGGGATTAACTAGACCAACCAAGCAAAGGTTGAACCATGAGAACTTTGGTGGGTGATAATGGAATCCAAAATTTGAAGTTTATATGTGATTACATTTTTTCACAATTTTGATGCATTCTACCTATCATTTAACTTGAAACATACATCACTTCAAAAGTTGGTATGGAGAAACTATAACTATTACAAAGGGTATCAAAAGTTGGATTTTAAAACTCTACATATGTGAGCCATACAAAGTACTAACTAAATGTAAATTTACTTTCATTGCTTCATATTCATGAACTTAAATGTAAAATCTTTAAGCATCAGACCATGCGTCACGCAAAATGTACCATGTTTTATAATGCAATTTTATAGTATGTTTTCTTTGAATGATTTTATATTAAAAGTCAAGTATCAACACATATCCATAGTAGCTCTTCTATACAAGATGATGATATATTAATGAATACAAAATGTATACATGTACCATGTTTTATAACGCAATTTTAAGTTATGACCGTTTTATACATTTACACCATAGTAATTTTCATGAATGAAAAATGTCACATGTTTTGGAATTTGCAATTTTACTATTCAATAAACAACTTTACAAAACAACTTCACAAAACATAAGAATTAGCCCAAATCCATATTATTTCCTACCAACATTTGCATCAAAGGGAATCTCGCTGAAATATACGATTTATCAACATCCTCATGCTATCATCAAAATCATGGGTGTATTGCACAACACACACACACACACACACACACACACACATATATAGGCTTGTGTACTTTTAAATTAAATTTTAATGTATTAAAATTAAACGAGAATTTTATCATCAAAACAAAATTATAAAAAGTTTCAAATTCCATGCAATACCCTGTGATGTTCGCCCTCCATTTTTCCCTCATGGAAGCCTCGTACAACAAATGTACATGCATATAATAAAAAAATTAAAATTTCATATGAAAGTGCATGAACTCATAATATTAAAAAGATTGTAATAGCTTTTTAAAATCGTGTAAACAATCCAATCCCTGTAGTTGGTTCAAGTTTCAAATTCCATGCAATACCTCATGGTGTTCACCCTACAATGTCCCCTCATGGATGTCCTGTAAAATATATGTACATGTATATATTAAAAATTCAAAATAGCACATGAAAATGCATAAACTTGCAATATTAAAAAAATTGAAACAACTTTTTCAAATTGTCTAGATGATCAAATCCCTGTAGCTTACTCAAGTTTTAAATTTTATGAAATACCTTGTGGTGTTCCCCCTGCATTGCACCCTCATGGATGCCCCGTACAATACATATGTATATATTAAAAATTTAAAATTGCACATGAAAATGCATAAACTCAAAATATTAATAAAATTGTTACAACGTTTTCAAATTGTCTAGATGTTCTAATCCCTGTAGCTGACTCAAGTTTCATATTCCATTCAATACCCCATGGTGTTCCCCCTACATTGCACGCTCATGGATTCCTTGTACAATACATGTACATGTTTATATTAAAAATTTAAAGTTGCACATGAAAATGTATAAACTCGTAATATTAAAAAAATTATAACATTTTTTTTGAATTGTCTAGACGATCCTATCCCTATATATGACTCCATTGCTAATGTTCGTGGAGAAGCGAAATTGTCTCCACAAATATAAAATTAGAAAATTTTAAAACTGTAAGACAAAGATATCATTTTTTAACGAAACTTGCTTCAATTTATAGAAAAAAAAGTTTTAAATATTTAATAATTGTGACAAGCCAATATTTGACACATATCCTAATAGGGAGGAAGAGAGTAGAGTTGTATCAAAAATTTCAGATGGAATTGAAACCTACTAACATTTAATTATATGTAATTATTTCTTTTATAAATTTCTTCACAATACCAATATAATAAAAATAAATTAATAATATCAACATATTCTTAGAGAAAAACTAACATCTCTCAACATATCTTCATTTGAACCTAACCTTACCTGGTGATATTATCAAAATTTTCATTCAACAAAAGACTTGAATGCAAATTTTGAACATATGGTACATTTTTGTTAGATTATATTTGAAAAAAAGTTACGAAATGTATGTGAATCAATATTAACACATACATTACATTACGTTAAAATATCCACCCTAAAAATTAACACATACCAATCCCATGCCCTCTTCCTCATGACCAATTAGGTCTTTCCATCCATCACGACAAACCTTTGCATATGCTTTAACCTCTTCAATATTCATATTATTTATCTCCACATTTGATTTAAATAAAAAACTAGGACGTGCATCAGCCTGTGCTCTTTGTCAATTTAGACCGACATTAATTCCAGTCAATGTAGTTTATATGTTTTCTATAATGACATCCCTTTATTCTCAAATAATATGAGAAGTGGCATCCATCTTTGATCACAAAGTTACAAGACATGGAGGTTGAGGTACCAATGGAGGCAGAGAAAGGGGTATCCCTATATGCACCCTTCTCATCATATATTCGATCTTTTTGAGTACCATAATATTTTTATGGAAGGCTGGTATAATTGGGTTTGATACCCAAAAAAAAACTCTACATAAAATTATTGAGAAAAATAATATGGAACCTCGTCATTCCATGACAACTTGCTAAACATTGCAAGGAACCTATCATACAAATGGTGGGCTATTTCAAGGTGCTTGAAATATTGCACCTTCAACATCTTTATTTTCATCCCTTCTTTGAAATTAAACATAGATTTGGCCTGTGATTTTGTAACCCTTTTATTTACCTTGACCCATTTATTGGGACCCATCATTGTCTCCTTCTGATGCCTCATCATATCTATAAATTCATCAGTTTTTGGCCCAATGTTCTTATAAATATCAAGAAATGAACTTAGAGAGTCAAAACATATTTCTAAGCTTTATTGTCTCTCTGCAAGGAGCTCCAAGCTCCGAAGATCATTTTGCAATTTTGAATAATGAGTTGTGCACCTCCATAACATACATTGTTGGACGTTTTCTTCCCAAGGAAGCCCATTAGGAATATTAGACTGATAGGTGGTAATTGGCATATGGTCTTCTTCTTGAATCTCCCTTCTTATCCCATATTGGTTTTGGTCAAAATTTTCACCCCCCACTTCAATATAATTACATAAATATTAAAACATGTCACTGTATTTATACACATGCAAAATATACATACGTGTATATAACATACAATTTATTTACATACAAATTTGTTTTAACATAAAGATAAATTAAACTATATAATTTACCAAAATGAGGATCATGATGATCTTATTGAGATTCACGACCACCCTCACACGATGACCTAGTGAGAGATGCTTATAAGAAAATATAACGTATAAATTAATAAAGTTAAATTGGTAAAAATATATTCAATATGTATGTACATATGATTCTCCCAATTTATCATTTAAGTAAATGCACATAAAAACTCTCTCTCACACACACACACACATATATATACCATACCTTGATGATGTGAATGATGGTCCTCCATTGATTGGTTTGATACTCTCATCGACCTAGGGAGAGATTTTCCTAAGAAAGATGGAATTTATTATAAATTAATAAAAATAAATTAAAAAAATTGATTCAATATGTATGTACATATGATTCTATGAATATCAGTTAAGTAAATGCACATAAACATATATATACCACGATCATGATGTACCAAACGATGGTCATCCCTTGATTCTTCTGATACTCTCCTCGTTCCATCACCAATCTTATTGGCATGCACAGAAATTCACCCTCTCATCGATGCTCGAGACTAAGGTGATGCTCTATCTCATTTACACCTCAAATAATGAGGCGGTGACTACTCATGTGATGATCAAGACCCTCGATCCACACACATACATATATGATATTTAAAAAAACCAAAGTTTCCTCATGCATTTAAAAATATTTAATATTACCATTTAGAAAGACCAAGAATTCAAAAAATTAATAAGACAAATAAATGTAACTATATAAGGGTTTCTTCAAAATTATTTGGTGTAAATCCTTCATTTCAAATATCCTCGAGACTAAAAACACAAATGCTTAAGTGCACATCTTGGTAATTTAATACAAAATTTTCTAAAACATGTTAGGTCCCGATAATTCACATAATAGTTGACCAAATTGTGATTACACGTTAGGGACACACTTAGTATAGTATTGATGGAAACACATGGTCATTAAAGATGCCACATTTATAACTAAAAAGCGCACACATATTAGAGATATCTTACAATATCCATTGCTAAATTTTGATGGAGTGCTTCTTAACACCAATTCATCTTTCACACATAAATATTGGATCTACATTGCCCCATATAATACATCACTGGACACCCTATTAACATTTTCACAATGACTTCTGCCAAATGATTGAAATTAACTAGCAATGATTTTTTCTTCTCTATGTAGTTGTCTTAACTTCTCCTTTTTGACTTGGTACACACCTTTCATCTGGTTCCACACAATTTCATAATTGGTTAAGAATACAATTCCATTGGATCCATAATCCCTAGTTGTTCCTAGGCTTTCTATCAATGCAATATAATATGCTTCATTATTTGTTGTCCTTCCACGTATATTCCTTTTCCTTTGGAGTATTTTGGTAGTCACAATATTGCATAGCACATAAGTAATCACTGCTTATACAGGATTTGGATATCAAGAAACTTCTGTGCATAATGTTCATTTTTCAACCATGCTTAATGATTTTCTGATCCCTGTAAAAAAACCAAATTAGAAAAAAAAATGAATAATATATTTCTTTATTGAAAATGCCTTAGATTATGGGAGAAAGATGAAAAATAAATATCTATTGGGATTCAATGATGGAATATTAAAAGATTTATTGTGATGAACTGCCCCAATAGAATAATAATTGTAGTTTACAAATCAATGCCCTTGGGAAAGCATCTTAACAAATGGTCTCATGTTGGAATTCTTAGAAATATAATCCAAAATGTTTAATTAGGTCAGTTGATTTCATCAATCTAATAAATCTCAACTTCTAATAATGCATAAATTCCAAACATCATTTTATATTCTAAGTTTCATATTGCAACACATTAATGTAAGTGGATGGTGTTATGGATTTATTTAGTGGTGACAATGGTGCTTATCAAAGTGAGACTTAATGACACTTTATAGTCCTCTATTATATTCCTTGGTCTTGTTGTACTTAGTAGAACATAATATTCTCATATAAATATGTCATATCAAATTGCTAGGTTGTATTACTAGGTGGATTTCAGAGGTAATGCTCCATATCCTGTTCATACATAACACTACAAAATATCTAAAGTGGAAAAGAGGTGAATATATAATATTAAATTGAGTAAATATTGAGCTCATTCCATCTCATTATGGGGCTCTCCTCTAGTCCTTGGCTTGTCTAAAGAATACCTAAATGAAATGGATGTGTTAGATGAATGACCACTTGAATAAATGAAAAATAGGAGGTAATTAAATGATATTGAGGAATGGAATATCAATGCTCTAATATCCCTCTTAAAATTCTATTGGAAAGGAATTCCTAACTATAAAAGTTATCCATAAAAAGTAATAAAGATTAATGCATCTATGGACCTCAAGGGTCATGCCATAAGGGATCCATTTTCATTTCCTATCCATGAGCATTTACTAATAAAACATATATTTTTCTAACCCCATGGAAAGCATATCTTGTTTCACAAGTTGACTATATGTGTAAAATTTGGTGATTCTCTTTTGTAGCACACCTAGGAAATTTAATAAACTAACCTTTACTATGTTGTGTTAGTCGGGCCATTAGTTTTACACCACCTAAAAAATCAGGAAAATATTCATACCATAGTTTAATGTTAAGATCCATTCATTCCATTGTAAAGAGAGATGCCACATCACCTATCTACCTTGGACACCTTAGTTCAATTCAACAAATATTGAGAGAAATTGTTAAAGGAATTTTCCTTAATTCTACTTCCATATATGGCTATTGAATTTGTTATTTGAGGAAGAATATGCCCCTAATGCACCTAGGATTTAAATGTAAACCCTTTTAAGGGAACTTTTATTATTATATTATAAAAAATTCCCTTTCATGAGCATTTTGAGGGAGATATTGTCATTATTGTAATATTCTTTGTAGTTTGTGTAAGTAGTTTTAAGTACTCATGGTTTTGAGCCCACTTATTTTAACTCATTATAAGCAATGAAGACTCTATTTTATATAATAAGGGATTCTCCTCATTTACAATGATCAAATAATAATAAATATCCTGTTTGAGTTATTTTGAGTGAAAACTTTGCTTCTTTGTAGTTACTAATATTATGTAAGGGCTTTATTATTACTCCTATTATATGTCAGAGATATAAATGGTTCTTTTTAATAGGATTCTTGATCACTACATAAAAAAAAACAAAACCAAATTAAAAATATAAACAAAACAAAACAAAAAAAAGAAACAAAAAAGAAAAAAAATTCTCTCTTCACTACAAGCCTATCTCTTTTGATTTGATTAATTGTGATTTAGGTTTGAATAGATTTTCATCATGAATAAGTTTATTTTCATGCTAACTTTAGTATCTATGATATTAATATTTAGTGCTTTTATTTTCTTTAGATATCTATTATGGGGCTCCCCACCTTAGGTCTATGACATCTTCTTATTTACCTAGAAGATGATAATGGGAGGCTTTTCTAGTAGTTGTCCCTTGGCTCTCTCCTATAGGGCCAACTTTGCCCTTACCAAGAGTTTGAGCAACAACAAGATATATAAGTATTAAATAAGAGAGATCAAGCCTAGAATTTGATATTCTACAAAACATTTTTCAATTTGCGGTTTATCAAATATATTGCATACCAATGTTATATTTATTAAAATCATCAATTGAACATTCCAATTTCCAAGAAACCTATTATAACTTTTAATTTATGTCATCATTAATGAGTCACTGTTTGGTTAATACTTTTGCAGTTCCTTCTTCTATGGTTCCTATCATATTAGGCAATGTGGTTTGAGCCAACTAGGATAAGAAAATAGAATGCTACTCTTCAATAAGATGACATAAATTAACTAGAAATGAGTGAAACTTCATGTACTTTTACTTCTATATTAAGGTCACCCCATCCTAAATGTATATATTAATTGTTATAGAGTTGAAATCAGTAAGAAATTACTTACAATTTATAATAGTTTAGGCTAACATAATGTTCCAAGGGACATGAAACAGGTATGATAAAATAGATATAATGATATCATAAAGAGTCAAAATCAGATTGATGATAGAGTTGAAATCAATAAGAAACAAATCTTATAATTTATAATACTTTGGAGTAGCATGATGCAACCTACATATGGCATGTATGATAAAATAAATGTAATAAAATGATAAAGATTCAAAATCAGAATGATTATACATAGTGGATAAATAAAAATCCAATTTTAGTGGATAAATAAAAATCCAATTTTAATTAATACCCAAGATATGCAACAAGAAATTATGCCTACCCACATTGGGTTCTTGACGATTGGAATCCTATGCTTCCATTATGAATTTTCCATGCATACAAACAATGAGATAGAAAGTGAATATTGTAGCCTTACGAACACCACCTATATCATCATAGCCTCAATAAACTATGAATATACTCTGTTTTTACATAGGAATCAATGCGTATTAGTCACCTACTGTTATGAAAGTCGCTAGTGGAAAAATATTTCTCTTAAATTATGCCTAGATCTGCCAATAAGGGCCGCGTCAATTTCAGTAGCAGTTTCTCAACAGTCACCATAGTTGGCTGTGAATTTCCTAAATTTTCCTTGCAAAAAGGCATAGCTTGAGAGAGCATTGTTAGCACTGGTCTCTAATATCTCCTTGGATATGAAACTTGAAACATGTGGGGTAAACATACCAAAACTGTAAGGGAGGACTATATGATCCTCACTGTCATATAATTTCCAGCATGGGCAAGTCTATTTATGGTGAAGGCCATTGCCTTCTTTACCTTAGCATCTCTGAACAAAAACTATGAATAGTTTGTAGATAATGAAAATGTTCAGATTGCAACAAGATGATGGAGCTTAGTGAAAAGAGTCGCCTTCACTAAGTGGGCCCGCAGGCTATTTTTGGCGCAAGTCTATTTTTAGACTATGTCTATTTTTAGACATATGGATCATGTCTATGGATTGTAGGTTGCTGTTTATGGATGATTGATCAAGTTGGAAAAAATAGATGGACTTCTATTTTTAGACCACAGAGGAGTGACACCACAGCGGAGTGACTGCTCAGTCTAAATATAGAACAGTCAAATATTATTAGCTCATAATAATATTTAGACTATAAACTTTGTCTTATTCTCTTGGAGCCCTTCAGGATGAGCTACGGATGTGGTACATGCAGATCCCAGAAGGAAATACGTGGTTACCTATGGGATGACTAAAATTTGCATGCAGGACTTCAGTTAGAACTCAAGTGAGTTGAGTTTAGTGGACTGGAGGTGCAGTTGATGGAGTTGTGTTCAGTTTAGCTTTGTTAAACTGGTTTTATTTAGTCTAACTGGCAAATAGACTAGAGATGAGTTGGGTGAATTAGTTATTAATTAATTCACAAGTTATTAACTCATAATACAACTAATGAATACATCAGTTAACTCAGTTGCATGTCAGTGCATGTTCAGTCCAGCAGGGACAGGTGTTAGAGAATCAGATTGCTATCAGTTGTGACTATAGTTGTGCATCAGATCTTGCACAATCAAGGGATTGAGTATGGAAATGAGTTTGCCCACGTATTTTCCCACATTTTAGCTTGTGCTCACGTGATTTTGCCAAGTAAATACGTGGTTGCCTTGGAATTATCATCAGTTCTTGAGCAGGTATTGAGCAGC
>APFE030610615.1:65428-75527 GCA_000404065.3 Pinus taeda
CATTAATATACAGATAGTTGGGGTTTTTAGCGAGATGCTTTCCCCAGGATACATACTGTGTTAATGTGTGAATGCTCTTGATGTTTTATTGTTATTGATGCTGCTATATTGATGATCAACGTAGAGGAGCTTATGTATTGTGTATGTTTTCCGCAATAGTACATGATCAGGATAATCTCTGTTGAATATGTGTTAAATTATTCAAAATTTCTACAGAAAATTTACCCATGAAGTGTGAAATCCTCTAGTATAACAAGTACAAAATTCTCATAAGTAACTTATACTTCCATAAAGACCAACTCTGGTCATACTAACAATTGTTCCAAAGAATGAGATCTTATTTAATAGTACGGATAATTTTTACCAATATTTAGTTGGCCAAGGAAGATATAAAGTCTTTGTGAACATTTTAGGACTATAAGAACAATAAGCTTGATAGAAATATATACATTAACATCCTTACCCTAACAGAATATAAGAGGGAATTAATTCTTCGGTATAAAACAGGTGGTTGCATTCTATACAAGAATGTTTGAATTACCTTTTCAAAGTCATGGCCTAATAGAACTTTGTTTGCCTCCAATTCTTTTCATAGTATGTGGGAAAGTTCTCCGACCTTCTGCAAAATTGATCTACTTCATGGATACCCAAATATTGTATACAATTTTCTCCACATTATCTAGTGATATTTCTAGAGTTGTTCGATGAATTAGAGAGATATGGACTTTGAGCGTGTTAAGATTAAGGTTTCACTCTTTGCTTGGTGCTTTCAATGATAATTTAGTGCCAACTAAAAGGGCAGTTCGTAAAGGATTTTTTCTTGTCCGACCTTTTGAAGATATTTCTCCAAGTAAGAGGATAGAAGCTGCCTAGTTTGCACAGCTGTGGAACAAACTTATTTTTAGTTCTCGTAAGACCTCAAAAGAATTAGAGAAATGGAACTTTTACTTATTCCATTTTCATCATATCCAAGTCTGAAGCTAATACAATGGCCACCATTTTTACTTCTCAACAAAATTCCAATAGCATTGGATATGACACCATAATTTAGGAGCTAAAGATGTAGATTTCTGAAAACATATATGTGCAAGTGAGTGCATGGAATGTGCAGTTATTTAATGTTAATTTCTAGTGTAAATGAGAAGAGGAATATAGAAAATATATTAACGGAGGTTGAGCCTAATATATCAAAGAATGCACTTTTAGCCGACTTCAGAATGAGTGATTTTCCCCTAATCTATAAAACTTTGTGGAGATTGTAGAAATATTGAGAACAAGTGAAGCATCCATGTATGACAATGTGATATTGTTACCTCAAGACATACTAGAAGTGATGACATGTGATATTTTGGTTAATGAGATTAGAGAACTTCTGGAGTCTGGCTAGAATGGAAGGGATGACTTCATATTTTTATGCTAGACAAATGTATAGTTGTTTGTTGATGCATAATGCAAACATGTGTTGTCTTTCCACCACCGGCAACAACGCTGTGGATTAAGCAGGTGAAAAGGCTTCACTTTCTTTTGACAGTGAAGGAACCTTCCATGGATGTACAAAAGAATCTAGAAGCAAGCAAGAAGAATAGTGTTTTTCACAAACTCTTTGTGTTTGGATATGCCTTAGGTGCCTACAATGTGAAAAAGGCTTTCTTTCACTGTTCTTACTCCATACAATAGTGAGAAAATTGTTTAGTTTCAAATGATTTTGAACTTGAGAATGAAGATGGAGCTTCGATTGTCTTTTATTTGCAAAAGATTTATCCAGATGAATGGTATAACTTATGGAGCATTTAAGTTGTAAAAGGGAAGGTGAAGTATGGGGAACTGAAGAGAATGTGCTTGATATTCACCACTGGGCTTCACAAAGAGGTGAAACATTTTCAAAACAGTATACAACATGATGTATTATATAAGGGCGCTAAAGTTTCAAGTTTTTTTATATAGCTATTGATATAGCTTCAGCATTGGGAGAAATAAATCCTACTAACCCGGGTATTTGTTGGTGTGCAGTTGGACGACAGACAAACATAATTCCACCAGAACAGACCAGTTGCAGGACCTCCTATGGTAGCCAACAGTCTTGCAAAAATTAAACAAAAAGAACGAAAAAAATCAACACAAAAATGTCAAGTAAAAAAAATATAATTAATTAATTAAAAAATAATAAAATAAATAAAAAATGACTAAAAAATGACTAGCATTATACCTTCAAAAATTCCTACAACACAACAACTACCAAAACAACTGCGAACGAATTGCCCAACAAATGCCGAGCAACTTCCAAAACAGTTGCAAATGAATTGTCGAAATATTGGTAAAATTTCTGTATAGGACTCACCGTGGACAGATATGTCTATATATAATCGGCTGAAAAACTTATTCGGTCCGAAAAATTTTATTTTAAATGAAACTTTTTTTGGGCCGAAAATGCTTTTTAGCTAAAAAAAACTTTGTTCGGATAAAAAATCTCGTTGCTATATTTCCCCAGCAGCCAAAAATCCATTGCACGACTGTTATTGGTTTAAACAATCAATTTTTCGGCCAAAAGTTAAATTTAGTTGTTTGACCGAAAAATTACAATTTAGACCAAAATCTTTTTAAATAGTTGGGCCAAAAAATACAATTATGAATTTTTGGCCAGGAATTCTCACAAAAGTATAACCCAAATTCACATTTTCACATTATACCTTCAACTAGAAGGTGTCAATGGAGTTAGGAAATAAATGGAGCCTTTTGTCATGTTCAAGTTTTTTGAGGTAGACTACATAGTAAGGTGTTCTTTTTTTGTGCCTTCACACCCTTCAGAAAAATACATTATCCCTCATCCCATGTCTAGGACAATGCATCGAGATCCCTAGCTTGCTTGATGTCTTCAAGACTAGGAGATTTTTTAGCCTTGATCGTCTTCATCTTTATCCCAATTTAGTGGTGACTTTAGAGGCTCTACATAATGCATTACATAGATAGATTCATAGGTTTGGGTCACTAATTAGAGGCCTGTGTTGCTAGATAATGATGCAAATCCAATTCATTGTGCCTATAGTCCTTCAGTTGTGTTCTTCTTATGCCCATATACACACAAATAAAAATTAGGTAAGAGCATTGACCATCATGGGAAGTTGTTTATGTTTGGGGTTTTCAAAAATCATTGCAAAATAAGAAATGATTGTTACCTGGTTGTGACTAACCCATTGACAATTCCAAATTCATCTAAAATATCTAGTAGATGAGGTTTTGTCTCATCCTTTACAGTCTTCATCTCATTTGTGTGAATGGATTCTAGCTCTTGACATCATTTTCAATTCCCATGCATTGTCCATGAGTAGCCCTCCTTGAACATCATGTGTAGTTGCTTGCTCAACTATCCTACAAATAAGAAATCTTATCACAAACCTATCCTTGGGAACACATCTACAACAATTGGAAACTCCATTGTAGTTTCAATTTATCACCATGTTAAATAGGTGAAATTTCCTATGGAGACATCAAGCCTTATTCTGTCTCAAAAGTAATCTATTTCATTCTCTATCGAAGATCCATAACAAGAAATAATGTGGCCTTTGAACTCAGTCTTCCTATATGCATCATTTTCCTTGTCACCCATTAATAAAATTGTCCCCACTTTAATCCTGTCCAAGAAAAAATAAAGATTGTGGCATTTCATCCCTTACACCACCATGACCTCATTCTCAGATGCGCAGATCCTCATGTGGCTCCTTCTAGTGGGTGTCTATTCTCTAAATGGAACTTTTCTTTGTTAGACTCATAGTGTTCAAGAATCTCCCTTTAGAGTAGCAATGCATCTTCCTACAAATCTGATAGACATACAAAAGAACTCACAACAAACATCTACTCTCTACATGTTCTTAGGCCCGCTCGTGAGTGAGTCAAGCCAAGACTATCTCTAAACTATGTTGGAAATGGGAGATTAGAAATTTATCACTTGCAAGAATGCATGGATTTATCTATTTAAAAATATCATCACATATATAAATACATCAAGCATGTCTCAAGATAGACAACCTACCTTGACCTTGCAATCAACTAGTTAAATAAAAATCTCAACCATAAACCAATTTAATAAACTAATTAGTTACACATTATCTCTCAAATACAATTAGACTGAACCAGCTTCTAAATATTAGGAATAAACTCTTCTCATAAAGACAAACTCTACTTAATAATGACCAATAATTGCAACAACCACAAATATGAACACACATCAAACAAATAGGAGTTACAGATTCCAACAGAAGGGTGTAGTATACACATCTCATAAAAACTATGTGGAATATTGAAAGTGATAACCTTTATACCCATTAGCCCCTAGGGGTAGCTCACTTGGTAACACATGTAAACATGTTATGTAAAACATTATTAGGTCATTGGTTTGATTCCCCAATCAACTCATTTCGATATTTGGGGCATTAGTGGCACAATTAGTGGTCATAGTGCCAATGAACATAATCAACCCCATGTCACACATGTATGAGGCTTCACTAGTTTCCAATTCCACTAGTTATTAAAACGATAAAAGGATAGAGTTTATACCCATTTTTTCCATTCAAAGGTTTGACCTCTAAAATTTCTTTGGTTTAAGTCATCTAGGCTATGGTCAATGAATCACTCACTATCACCTAGGAGGGAAATATTTTTAGTGAATCTAATTTCTATTATCACATTAGAATCCAACCGCCTTACTAAACACGTGACGAGATAGTGCAAGGAAGGTAGTTGCAGATTTCGCTAGTCATTAAAAAAGATAAAAGGATAAATTTTATGCCCATTTTTCCATTCAAAGGTTTGACCTCTACAATTTCTTTGGTCTAGGTCCTCTAGGCGATGATCAATGATTCACTTACTACCACTGGGATGGAAAACCCTTTTAGTAAATCACCTGGAAGTGAATCTAGATTCTCTTATTGCATTAGAATCTAACCACCTTGCTAAACAGCCCTAGCTAATACAAGAAAGACATCTACGAATGAACAAGAAAGCCATCTACGAACGAACTTGAAGACTCTCCAAACCTACAAGTGTTTGGAAAAGAATGGATTTGTGAATCCATCTACAAGCCTAAACCAATGTGCCCAAATGCAAAAATTTGAAAAAAAAATACAAAGTGAGTGTTTAGAACAAATTTTATAAACACCATAAATAATTTGAAAAGAATAGATTTGCCAATACATCTACGAGCCTCAACCAATGTGCCCAAATGCAAAAAATTTGAAAAAAAAAAAAATACAAAGTGAGTGTTTATAACAAACTTTATAAACACCATAGAAAATTTGAAAAGGAAAAAAAATCCCAAAAAACACTACTGAGTGTCTATAACAAACAAACTTTATACCATTAAAAACAAAGCAATTAATAAGGTATATATCAAAATATATACAATATCTTTATATTAAATCATAAATCTTTTAATGTATACACTATCAATAGCTTTCAATAGGTTTTTAAATCCATACAATATCAGTTGCTTTAATAAGTTAAAACCTATTGATAAATGTAAATATTTCTTAGGAAGTGTGCATCTATTACTTTAGATAATTGTTGTTCTGACGTGTGAAGTACTTGCAAGTTACACTCCAAAGGATATCATGGTGAGGCATCATTTTCGTCTGATCAAGAAGCATTCGAAGCAAGGGATATCAGGTGGTGAGGCGTCCTTTTCATCTAATCAAGAAACATTCAAAACATGCGAGAGATATTAACCCAGAAGCATTCAAATCAAGGGAAGGATATTTGATAGATGCACCGTTTCAAAACAAGGGATATTATGGTTAGGCATCCTTTTTATCTAATAAAAAATCATTTAAAATAGGGGAGGGGAGGATATTAATCAAGAAGCATACAAATCAGGGGAGGGATATTTGATAGAGCCAAAGTGTTTTAAAACAGAGAATATTATAGTTAGCTATCCTTTTCATTTAATCAAGAAGCATGATATTAATCAAGAACATTTCAAAACAGGGAAATGATATTAATCAAGAAACATGAGAGGGATATTTCATAAAGCCAAAGTGTGTGTAGAGAGTGGGTGGTATTTTCAGTAAATTAATTTTTTTATTTTAAACTTAACTATTTTAAGTTATTTTAAAATCAGTCAACTTTTTGAAGTCAATTTTATGAGCTAACAGAGCAGCGAAATTTTATATTGTTATTTTCAATTTTATATATAGATAAATTATTTAAAAGTTCAATAATATTATTTGGGGTGATGATTTACATATATGGAAATTTTTTTATTTATATTAGCTATTTTAATATTAATTAAAAATTGATTATTTTTGTTTTAAATGTGTTTAAACATTCTTGAAAGTGTTTGTAGTAAATCTCTAAAAAAATTGGAAATAATATTCAAATAAATAAAAAAAATAATTTTATATGTTTGTCAAAGCCATCCCAAGATCACACCCAACTCCACAACCACCTTGACATTAAAAATTAAAAATTCAACTATAGTAGTTGTAATATGGTTTACATATATAGAAAATTTCTCAATTTATAATAATATTTAATATTAATTTAATAATACGATTTTTTTGTTTCAAATGCATTTAACATTTTTGAAAGTGTTTACCATAAATCTCTTAAAGAAATTGGAAGTAAAATGAAGATAGAAATAAGGGGTCATAGTTTTGTCACTACTTAAAAGCTATGTGAAATATTGATGAATGTATTTAAAGAAAATTTTAATAAATTAAAATAAAATATATATTAAAATGAGGAAAATATGATATAAAAGTAAATTTAAATTGATAAGTTATGTTTTTCTTATACTATCACTTAATTGTTAATGATTTTATACATTTAAGAGTAAACATTTGAGGTTCATTTATTTTTATAAAAGTTCTTTGCGACAAAAGGGGGAATTGAAACACATTAACATGCTTTTGCTCTAAAATTATTAAAAAAAGGAGATTGATCTAGCTATAAGCTTGATCTAGCTCTTTTAAATTGTTAAATTATCAATTAATATTTGGTTGTTGGTGAGGGTTAATGATTAAAAGACTTGATTGAGCTATAGTTGATCAAGCCCTTCATTCCTAGTGGGTTCTTTTTCGAGAAAATAAGGGCCTGATCGAGTGATTTTATTTGGCCCTACTAGTAGTTCGATAGAAAGTTTGTTAAACCCTTGATTGAGCTATCTCAAATTACACCTAAATCCCTTGATCAAGCTATCGAGGGCCTAAAAAACAGAGCTTTAGCTTCCCTTCTACATATTTCTTTGCAAAACCATCTTGTAGCATGCTGAATTTAAAGAGATATTTGTTCTTAGGTGAAATAGTTGATCGTGTTGGTCTCATGAAGGAATTATCTATCAAATGGCATATGAGTTTGAAATTTTCAAATTCATATGATATGTTTCATCTAATTTATTTTAAATTGTGAGGTTAGACCACTAGCCATCACTAAGACCCTACACCTCTTTTAAATTATAAATGGGTGAGTACCAGAAGACTGTGATCCGTAGGGTGCTAGATGAATGGTCAAGATCGATTGAGGGGTCCCCTTCAAGGTTGATGTTTAACGAGCACGGGGGGCACGATTGGGATTAGTGCTAACTATTAATATTCAATAGATGGCTAAGATTAATTGTGGCCCCCCCCACCCCAAAATGAAAACCACTATTGGGGAGGATATGCATTACTAGTTGTCTTGGTCAAGGCAGTTTCATAACCCAACATGGTGTGCAACAGGGAAGGTGGACCAACAGATAGGTAAGCAACCGTAGTAGTGCCACATGGGCTAGGAAAGGGTCACGTGGGTGCCATATGGAGACTCATGGATCAACATGGAGCCTTCTCATTGGTAACTTCAAATAGGCATAACTTTTTCTCCAAAACTTGGATTGATTTAAAATGTATAGTGTTGGAAATCTCACGATGAGTTAATCATCATAATGATGTCAAAATTAATTTCCATAAAGTTTGAAAAATGAGTCATGTGACCCTACCTTCATAACAAACCTTGTAGGTTGAGTCAAAATAAATAGGCAACACCTCTCATATCCCAAGAAAATAAAAAGGGGTGAGAGGGAGTGTTACAGAGTGGTATCAGAGAAAAGGTTCAACATTGGACCTAAAGAGGCTCACCCACATAGGATAAAATTTAATCTGATAGTTTAATTGTTATATCTATCTATATATATATATAATATTATATATATATTATATATATATAATATATTATATATAAATTATTATATTATTATAAATATATAATAATTATATATTATATAATTTAATTATTAATATATAAAGACTTGTGACTAATTTTATTGTTACCTTGATGATATGTTATTTATTTTCTAACTTGCATACTAACATGGGATTTGGTTTTGCAACTAACTTAAGATCAACATGCTTAATCTAAATATGCTAACGTGATGAGTGAATATATTTATTCATGTTTGACTTAGCTAACAGTCCTGTGTGTTTAATAACACATAATAAGACACAAATTTTAGTAATAAGTAAAGGAATGAGTAGTAGGAAGAGGACCTAGTGGGAAAAATGTTAGAGAAAAAAATCCCTAATTGGATGGGGACCCTCAGGAGTTTCATAGCTGAACTCAGAAGCTACAAGTTAGATAATGAAAGGATTGTTAGAGCACAAGAAAGGAAAGTAGTGGTGAATGCAATGATTTTCCAAAGTTTATCAGATCTACAAAGGAAAAACAACATGAGCTTGGTGCTAGCTATCTAGGTAGGAATAAATCCAAGAAAATCCCATATAAGATCTAGAAGAAAGGATTGGAAACCAATAGAGTAGAATGGAGCAGGTCAATAAATAGACACACACAAAGACACAGTGATAGGAGAAACCCCACTTAGCACTCTGAAAATAGAATCAAGCAAACACGACTAAATTTCTTGTGCTACAACTAGAAGAAACCACCAACAAAAGAGAAGTGAGATGAACTTAATGCCAAAAGAGTTTAAGAAAGAAAAACCCCCTACCTTTGATGGATAAATTAAGAAGACTAATAAGGAAGAAGCCTATATTTTTGGATTGAAGAATAATTTAGAATCCATGACTACTCTAAAAACATGAAGGCTAGAGTAGCCATATTCAGTCTAAAAGGCAAGACTAACATATGTTGGGAAGACTTGAGAAATGTCAAGGGAATTAGAGAAAAGGAACTATCATGGAGGAATTTTGAGAAATATTTCCATGAAAAGTACCTATATGAGAGGTACTATGATAACAAAATTGAGTTCCGTGAACATACGCTAGGACAACGTACCTTTGATGAATATGCCAACAAATTTTTGGAGCTCTTTAAGTATGTGACATATATTAAGGACGAGAAGGTGAAGATCCAGAGATACCATAGCAAGTTACCACAATCCTACCAACATAGGATTGTGAGCCAAATATGTTAAGGGAAACCATCCAAAAAGATAAGTATTATCATGGTCAATCCAACCATAGGTTTGAATTCTAATTAGAATGGAAGAAGAAGGACAAAAGTAATTTTAAACAAATAGGACCAAAATTCTCAAAACAAAGGAAAGGTGGGAAAATGGTTAAGTTGCAAGTTACACTCCAAAGGATATCATGGTGAGTTATCATTTTCGTCTGATCAAGAAGCATTCGAAGCAAGGGATATCATGTGGTGAGGCGTCCTTTTCATCGAATCAAGAAACATTCAAAACATGGGAGAGATATTAACCAAGAAGCATTGAAATCAAGGGAAGGATATTTGATAGATGCACCGTTTCAAAACAAGGGATATTATGGTTGGGCATCCTTTTTATCTAATAAAAAATCATTTAAAATAGGGGAGGGGAAGATATTAATCAAGAAGCATTGAAATCAGGGGAGGGATATTTGATAGAGCCGAAGTGTTTTAAAACAGAGAATATTATAGTTAGCCATCCTTTTCATTTAATCAAGAAGCATGATATTAATCAAGAACATTTCAAAACAGGGAAAGGATATTAATCAAGAAACATGAGAGGGATGTTTCATAAAGCCAAAGTGTGTGTATAGAGTGGGTGGTATTTTCAGTAAATTAAATTTTTTATTTTGAATTTAACAATTTAAGTTATTATAAAATCAGTCAACTTTTTGAAGTCAATTTTATG
>APFE030610615.1:81244-98150 GCA_000404065.3 Pinus taeda
GCTGACTTGCAAATTTAAATTTTAAATTTAATTTTGAAGCCAAAAACCCCAACAAACATTAGGGTCAACTTAATTCAATTTTTGATCATTTATCCTTGATAAAATCTTGTTTTTAACTTTGACTAGGATAGGCCTGTTTTAATTTAATTTTCTTGAATAAAAAAAAATTGCTTGTAGCATCTCCTTTGGGGGTTCTTGACCAAAACTGGGCCTCTAATATTTAAAGACCCATATCTCCTCAACTCCGAGGACTTATTAGGTGTACCACTTATCATTGTAATTTACACAATGAAGACAACCAATTGATGATGGTCTCTATTGCAATATCATTGATCTTCCTTGACATTTTGTTCACTTAAGGCGAGGATTCTTCTGACACTGCTTGGGTTGACATCAATGAAAAAAATGTTTCAACAATATTGCACTTTGGAATTGATGGAAAAACACATGCTCCCCCTTACTCTGTGTCTTTGATACCAATAAATAAGAAGCTTTAGGATCTTGCTTGAGACCATACAAAGCTTTGTTTAACCTGCAAACATAATATTTCTTTTCTATAAGTAGAAAAACTTCAGGCTACTCAATGTAGACTTCTTCTTCCAATTCACCATTCAGAAAATTTGATTTGATGTATCTGGTACATCTTAACCTTTCTTAAGAAAGCATAAGCTAAAAACATTATGATAGCTTCAGTCCTAGAAAAAAGGGAGAACGTCTCTTTGAAATATATTCCTTCAACCTGTGCATATCCTTTATGTACCAGTCTTTATTTGTTCATAGTCACATGTCTATCTTCATTCACCTTGTTCCTAAAGGCCCATTTTGTCCAATTCCATTTTTGTCCTTATGTCCTGGAACCAATTCGCATGTTTTATTCTTTTCAATCTAGTCTAGTTCTTATTCCATGGCTTTGATCTAGTGCTCATCATGGCTAGTTTCTTCAAAGTTGCTAGGTTCAATTGCGAATAAGAGCACAAGATGTCCTTGTTATGGAATTTGTATTTCTTGGATTCTTCTGGTTCATATTCCTACATTCATATCACCAACAATTTTTCCTGATGGATGATTCTTTTGGTACCATCATTTAGGAATTTTAGAAGGTTCTTATTAGTTATCTTATGTTCTTCTCCTCGTTGATTGTTGACTCTTCATTTGATTGTTCTTCTTCTTTTATTGTTCCTTTCTTCTTTTTCCATTGAAGGTGAGCCTCCTTGTCGAGCGTTTTTTGCACGAACTTAATGAAATGTTACATTGATGCTTTCAACTATCTTGTTGAGTCTCAAATTATAACATCTTTATTCCTTGTTTTTCTATGAGTATCCAACAAATACACCTTCATCAACCTGAGAGTCAAATTTTCTGATCTTCTTGTCTTCCCTCTTTATGTAACATTTTCTTCTAAAGATTTTGAAATGCCTGATGTTTGTTGGTCTCCCTTCCCATAATTCATATCGAGTCTTGTCACATTTTATTCTAACAATTCGTCTATTTTGAATGTGCATAGTTGTCTCTACTACATGAACCCATAAGAAATCACTTAATTTTGAATCATTCAACATGACCCTAGCCATTTCTTCCATTTTTCTCTTTATTTCTTTCAATGACTCTATTTTTATATGCTCTCTTGGCTATGAAAAGTGTTGGATTTCTTTAGATGTGAGTTCTCCTCCATTATCTGATCTTAAACACTTGATCTAAATTTGTTTTGTTTTCAACCATCTCTTTGTAAATTCTAAACATTCAAGAGCTTCTAACTTTTTCTTTAGAAAACTTACTCTCATCATTGTAGTATAATAGTTGATCATTGGTATGAAGTATTGTTCACCATCCAATGCTTCAACTCAACTCTTGTCTCTTTTCCATGCCTGCAGTGCTTACACATGGTGCTAGCTGGTTTTAAAATTTTTGGCATTTCTATGACAACTTCATTTTTACTGATATTTACCAAACTATGAAAGTTTATGTTACCCATTCTCCTATTCCAAAGCCCACTTTCATCCTCCATTTCTAGGAAACAACCTTTCTTTCCAATTTCATCCAAGGTTTATATATCATTTGGAGTTCTTATTGTTGTTTCCACTAACCTACTTGCTTTCCCCTTTCTTATTTCACATTTCCTTGAATGAAATATAAGTGTGTGTCCTTGATCACACATTTAAATCACACTCATCATGTTATGCTTCATGTTTTCAATGATAAATACATCTTCAGCAGTGACATTCTTACTTTTGAGCTTAATTATACCCTTTCCTATAACCTTAGTTGAATCATCATTTCCAAATGACATTGTTCCATTATTTCCCTTATGGAGAGATAAATTATTTTTTTATCCCCTATCATATGTCTTGAGCTACCACTGTCAAGATTCTATGCATGAAGTTGGGTTACAATTTTTGGCAAGCAAGGGTGCTTTCTGGGTGAAAAAAATAGTTTGATCAAGCCTTTCTATGCAACCGATCAAGCAATCTTTTAGCCCTAGATCAAGCTATTTGACAGCTTAAATATTTCTTGATCGAGAATTAAAACAAACCCTTGATTGAACTCTTGTGTAACTTGAGGCTATGTAGGCACTTGATTGAACAATGGGCTTGATTGAGCCATTTAAAAAAAATATATCACAATACAACCTCAGCGTGGAATAAAAAAAGTGGCTACATTGAGCCTTATAGATTGATTAAGCCTTCATTCAACCAATTCAAGACCTCGATAGAGGGTTTCTTAAACCCTATATTAACCTATTTGAAATTTTACTTTAAGGACTTGATCGAGTTTCTTAAGTTCTCGATTAACCTGTTGAGGGCCACAAAAACAAAGTTTTAGCTCCCCTTCTGTAGATTTCTCTACAAAACTATTTTATAGCCTGACGAACTTAAGGAAATATTTTTCCTTAGGTGGAGGAGTTGAACATTTTTTATTTTTGAAGGAATCGTCTATCCAATGGCATATGAGTTTGAAATTTTCAAATTCGTAAGATATTTTTCATCTATTTTTTTTAAACATTATGCTTTGAAATTATTTTGGACAGTTGTAAAGGGAATGAAATGAAAAATCAATAACATAAAATATACAAAATGAAAAATTTTCAAAAATACCACCATCATTATTTACAAGTGCTTTTCAAAAAGGTACGCTTGGTTTCTAAATTTATTTAAATAGTAGAAAAAATTCATATGTGAACATGTGTCTGAAAAATGAAATTCAAATATTAATTTGCCAACTTCGAAAACTAATAAAAAATATAATTTTGCATTAAAAAAATTAAATTCTAATATGTACAACTTATTTCTCTTTGTGTATATCATGCTCATATAATTATACACTTTATACTAAGCTATTTTACATGAACACATGCATACCTATTAAGATTTGTGAAAGGTTTCAAGGACAAGCACTTCATTTAATGGAAAATTGAAATATTATATGACGCTAATTTTTTTTGCAAAAAATATAATTAGGAAAACAACATGATTCTCCACAATTTATCTTTTTACTATGAATCAAAATTCACAATGCTTATATGAATTTTGATGGCTTCATTTTGATAAAAGAGTAAATTTCTAGTATTTGATCACCACATTTGGCCCAAAACTGTAACCCATCTTCATGCATTCACCCTCAACATACCATACACTTTTATTTCTTTAAAATTTTAAGGAAATCACATATCTTTCATCCTTCTTCTCCTTTTAGACTCTTGATTCATGCTTTGTCTCCCTTTGAAGAGTATTCAACCTACAATTATTTGCTACATGTCCAAAATTGTTTCATTTATAGCATTCTACTTCATTACTTAGTGATCCAACTCTGTTATATTCTCAGTTCTACCTTCCCTATATTTTCTAGGATAATTATTCCAAGATTAGCTTCCACTGTTGCTTTTGTTTCTAACATAATATTTACAATTCATAACTTTCTGTCTAAAACTATTGTAAGAGTAACATGCACCAAGGAAGATAGTTTGATACCTGGGAGTGGGGAATATTTTATGTGATACAATTTTCTAGAGATATTAATTTCCTTATTGTTGATTTCAAATATTCTGATTTTGAAACTTATCATTTGTAAGCATTCTTTCCTCTTCCATAACATGGTCCTTAATTATAAATGTAGGCCTTTTGTTAAACTTGTATTCTCATGGAACTTGAACCTTTAAAAAACATGGTCTTGTATCATGATATTGTCTTGTCATCAAATGACCTTTGACTATTGATAATTTCTTCCAACACTTTGGTTTTGTTTGCAAAATTTTGTTGGATATTCCTCTTCTATTCTTCCTTTTGTAGCAAGACTATCTACGATTCCAAACTCTCTATCTAGGTGATTTATTTGAATTCCCTTTAGAGTGTTTCTTCAATTTCCTTGGCCTCCTCTAACTACACTTTTAAATTGATGATAATATTCTTTGATTCTTCAGAATTTTTGTTAAGACTTTTATTGTGTTTCTTTAGGTCACTCAAAATCATCTTCTAAAGTCTTGACATTCCTTCTTTCTAGCTTTATGTCCTCTAAGGAATTGACAAGTTGTCTTTCAAGATCTTCCTTGCCTTCTTCTTCATCTTCTTTAGGAGATTCTTTTCATTCATTGTTTTCACTTTCTTCCTCAGAGGAAGAGTTGTATTCTTTTGAGTATAAACTTTTCTTGAAGGCTTTATTTTTACTTTGTTGCTTTTATTTTCATTGATTCTTCTTTACTTTCATAGGAGCTTCTTCTTCATCATCATTGTCTGATTTCTTTGCATAAGGACACTTTGAAGAAAAATGACCAATTTCACCACATTTGAAACACTTTAATGGAAGCTTACCTTTGTACTTTCCCGTTCCTCTTTTCAATTTTCTCACAAAATTGGTTATTTATTCATTTGAAATTTCGCTACAACTACAACTAGAGCTTGGCTTAGAATGTTGCAATTTTTTCTATGTATTCGTAGATGCTATAAATTTTCTTCTCTCTTAGATGGATTCTCCTTCTTTGTTCTCATTTTGTATGTAGTAAGAATTCCATGAAGTTCATCCATGCTGAGAGTTTCTATGTCTAATCTTTCTTCGATCACTGAGACTTTAGTGTCAAATATCATCAGCAGTGATCTCTGTATTTTTTTAACAATTACCTTATTTCCCATTGGTTCTCCCAACCCTTGTATGGAATTTATGACTTCAACAACCTAGAGAAAATACACTACAGTATTTTCATTTTCATTCATTTTCAGTTGCTCAAATTTTGCTTTCAAGGTCTGAAGCGTGGCCTCTTTGACCCTCTTTTCCCCTTCATATATATTTTGGATCTTGTCCCAAATATCCTTTGCAGATGTGTAATGCATTACTTTAACATACACTAACTCTATTAGACCATTTAAAATAGTATTCTTGGCTTTAGAATTACTATAATAAATATTCTTACCTACATCATATGTTGGAGGAGTCAAGGGTTATTTGTATCCAGTCATTACAGAGTGACAAACATCATATCCTTGTGCTTGCACATATCCCTTCACCCTTCCACTCCAAAGCACATAGTTTTGCCCATTGAATACAATAAATTTGTTCTTTGTGCAATCCATGATCTCCCTTCTAGTGACTAGACTACTTGTGAAGGAACTTGCTCTTATACCAACTGTTGGAAATACTGAGAGGGGGGTGAATCATTATTTCACTTGCGATTAGTTAAGTATTAATTTTCAAATCATTAACAATAAATCAAAACAAGAAACATCAACACATCACAAGAGCAACACATAAGAAATTTTTAGGTGGAAACCCTTCTGAGAGAAAAACCATTTAACACTTTTCTAATATAATTTATGACTACAAAATTTCTCAGCTACAACTAAAGAGGAAGTTCCAATTTCCTACTATGTAGAAAAGCATTCAATCTATAAGGAATCTCCAACTCCCAAAAGGATGCTCCAACATCGTATTTTACCAATTCCAACCAAGCAAAAATGCCTAAAATTTAGATAGTAAACCTAGCGAAAATGCCTTGGTATTGTCAGAGAATGAGTCTGAGATCTAACATGAATATGATATTCTTGACCTTTCCTTGAACTCTCCACCGAATAAGAGAAAGAGGGATCTTGGATCAGTGTACAAATTTCCTAGGTTTTATGCCATAAATAATTCCTTCAAAATACTCCATAGAGCCATTGATTTGGGCTTGAATTGCCTCACCACAAAAGTTTGAAATTACCTCAACAAATGTTTAGAAAACCTCAATGTAGAGCCATAACAAAATCATGAAAAATACACCTAAAACTTCCTTCAATATTGACCTTCTTCTTTAGATTATCATACTACCCTAGGCACAAAAGATCACAGGTAATCTATCTAAAAGATGTGCGTTTAATCTATCTTTTGTGGGGTAGACAAGTTATATATATATATATATATAGTAGTCATGGAGGCTTCTAGGAGGGATCCGACTAGCCCTTGAACCCTTTGAGCCAACTTGCAAATTTAAATTTAAAATTTAATTTTGAAGCCAAATACCCCAACAAACGTTAGGGTTTACTTTTCAATTTTGATAATTTATCAAGTGATTAAATGTTCTTTCGACTTTGACTAGGATAGAACATTTTAATTTAATGTTATTTAATAAACAAACAAACAAAATCTCATAGAATCTACTTTGGGGGTTCTTGACCAAAAATGGGGATCCAATGTTTAAAGAGGAATATCTCCTCAATTGTGAGGAGTTATGAGGCATACCACCTATTTTTGGTGTTGTACCTGTGTCTCGTAGGCAATTCTTGGCTGCAAAAACTATGTTGAGAAACCAACTCGACCAATATTTAGGTTCAATTTGGCCCTTGAACTAGAGGGGGATCCCTCAATTGTTACGATGCCTTTTTAAACAATGTTCATTGTCACTGAACAACAACCTATTAAGCACAATGACGATATTTATCATTTAGTTTGGGTGGTTTCTAATGATTGCACAATCCTTGTTCATGAATAAATCCCTCTCTTGCAGAGTCCTTGCTCAAAGTTTCATCCTTCGGCCTGATAGAATAACATGATTTTTAAAGAATTTGACAAAATAATATAAGGAAATTCTTGATAATTAAGCAGTCATATTGAATACTTAATCAACCAAGCAAATTTGGATGTGTGTAGAAGACTTCTATAGTCAAACAAGACACACTCAAGAGATGATAGGATGCAACAATTTAAAGATGTAGAGGAGCTATCTTAGACTGTATGTCCATCAAACTAGTCTCTTTAAATGACTATAACTTTGCAGAGGATTTCAGAGAGATTGATACTCAATCTATTCTTACCCAGAATCTCCTATGTTACTTTGGACACGTGCAGAAATAAGATATGAAAACACGAGAGAAACATACAGGAAACACAAGTTTTGTCATGAACTGCAGCTAGAAGGATTCAACTAAGAATTATGTAATAAAAGTTTTAAAAAGCTTAAGGGTTTTGGCATCAAAATCCAACCTTTTTACATTACAAATGAAACAACATATAGAATAAATCTCTCTTAAAAAGTTACAGTAATTCTGGAATAAAATATCGAATAATAACTAAAAATAAAATAATATCTCCATTTTATCTACTGGAAACTTTGAATTGATCATTAAAATTTGGAATTGGTTCACTAAATGCTAGAAATTTGCAAAATGATTCTCAATCTGTTGATCTTCTACTACTAGGTGTCTTAGATTGATGATTTGTATTATCTTTAAATTTGATAATGCCATATGTGAGATTTGATCTTAAAATGTTTTCCTATTTACACTTATGTTCTTTAACTGCCAATTATTTTTCCTTTAAAATTTGGGATTGTTAAAGTCACTCATTAAAGATTTTCCAACTTTCCTTAAGTTTTGAAATGATGAAATGTCCACTAGAAATCTGTCAACTTCCCTTTTCTAAAGGTCAATTCTTCCACCTAAACACCAAATTTCACACAACATATTTTATGCTTTGATATCTCTATTGCTACTTTATTTCTCCCATGAAACTTGTGGAACTTAGGCAACACTTAACTCTCTCTTTTATTCTTTTTCCACAGGACATAGGGCTAATGTCTCGCTATACTTTGATGGTGTGCCTGCAATGTCTCGTGAAGAAAAAAGAGAATTCTTGCCGAGCTTTACTACAAGAAATGTTTCCTCTTTAAACAACCATGCAACATGTATTTGTTTCTTCACCAAACATGTTCTAACTAAATAATATGGAATCTAAGCACAAATTAACAATAAATATTTCAATAATTGTATTAGATTTGTTGTGATGAACTATTCCTATGGCATATCCATAATAGTTTACAAATCACATAAAAGTACATCAAGAATATCTGAAGATAAATAAACTATCTTAATCATGCAATAAACTAGTTGAGCAAAAATCTCAACCATGCACCAATTTGAGAAGCTAACTAGTTGGATAATATCTCTTAAATCAAGCTAAACATAACCACCTCCTAAATACTAGGAATAAACTCTTCTCATGGATACCAACTCTACTTAATAATGAACACTAATAACAAAAACCAAAAATATGATCACATATAAGACAAGTAGGAGTTACATATTGCAACATTCCCCCTTAATGGCTACTTGTCTTAATCTTCATCAAGCCATATCCCTATGTTCATCAAGTCTTCTACAATAAATGCTCCACTATCACTTAAATAACATCTTGACAAAAAAAGTATGTATTTATTCCATTCTAGCATTTTCACCTCATACCTTAATCATGTAGACATCACCAAACTATTAACATCCATATAAAGGAAAACTAGAATACATGGATAGCTAGCCATTTTATCTATTGGTTCACAAGTATTTCCTTCATGTGTATAGTTCATTCAACTTCTTGATGAACTTCCCTTGAATCTAAAACTTCACCCCCAAAGAATAAAACCAATATATTTCACCCCAACTATTAAATAACTATATAACAAAGGTTATTGTTCTATACTAGACAAGTTATCCAAGTCATCAAGGATACTTGACAAAGGAGTGTGCATGTCTATTCGGGTCTTACAATGATATGCATTTTGCATGTTACTTAGTTGTAACTACATACAATCATACTCCATCTTAGGGAGATACCAGGTATAAGCTTATAATGTTTCAAGGACCAATACATCGAATTAAAACATGACATCATAGACTTGTTACAAATACAGTGTGTGATTCACAATATTATATGGTCAAGTATGTACTTTTATTTCATAAAACTCATAAAATTGTCCTTATTTATCCACCATCATTTTAATCTTCTTCTACTTTCACAATAATTTTCACTTACTTTGGCTGGATTTAAAAAAACAAAACAAAACAAAAAAAAAAAAAACATTTTTCTATGTTCTTTATCCTTTTTCTTCCTGTTGATATCACAAACACTTTCACTGCCCCTAGATGTGAAAACATTAATTCTAGTAACTTCTAGTGAAACTAATACACCCAATCTTTGTTTATATATTTCTTTCCTTGTTCAGTATCATAACATGACCCAAAGTGTGCATTCAACTCCATGTGCTAAAATTTCCATGAATGATTTTAGAACCTTCCCTTTAAGTGAAATACCCATGCTCAAGTAGGATTGAATGACTAGTTAAACCTATATGCCTAAGAAAAATGATGCACTTTCATACTTAATATGAATTCACATACTCTTCATAGAGCCCAAACCTACTCGCTTTAATCCATTGCACCTTGATTCTTTTGGATCTCATCTTTGACACACTAATACATCCATTTATGAGCTTGATAACACTAAATAAGTTATCCATATTACAACCAAAATCAGTTTCCATGCTTCTCCACTCACCTCTAGAGCTATTATCTTGAATATATACCAACAAGAAACCAATCATGTGACTACTACCTCAGATTAACTATGAACCAATTATCCTCTAGGGCATAAGACCAACTTCACAGTAAAGACTAAGCAACTATCCACCATATGGACATTATTCCATCTATTGAGACACCTAAGTACCCAACCAAAATTCTTGCCAATAATCTAGGAAAATATTTTGGATATAGGTTGTATCCAAGTCAATCTTACATAGTTTACACCTACCAATTAGGACTTATAGTGCAATAATTATAGAAAATTCTTTTATCTAGGACCAAAACATGTATCTATATCTTCGTCCTAGCTACACCACATTTTACCAAGTCGACTAAGGAATGATCTTTACCAATTACATAGTGTTTCCATACAAGACTGCAAAACCTCCACAAGAGAAAATGACACACACAACAAGTCCCTCTTCTACAATCATTTACAAGTTTGGAGTCTTCATTTTTGTTTCTGACCTCTAGAATCATGCACATAGTTGGTGTGTTTTTCTATTCCTTCAACCTTTTCCTCTTAAAAATAACTTCTATATCATATTGAGGTTGCAAAGCTCAATATGAGTACATACTTTGAAGACATAAATATTAAAGATATATTTTGAAAATACTTTTACCAACACCATCCCATGTCAACCCAACACTTATAGAAACTGTAAAACAACACAATTCCATTTGATTTCAGCAAGCATGTAACTTACACCTACTACTTGACTTTGCACTAATATGGTTCTTTGCACAATAATTTTTTGTAGATATATCACATGTCCTCGTACTTAGGGAATAATGAATATTTCACCAAAAAATATGATTGGACATATGCATCTCATCTTAGACCAATTCATGCCTTTGTATCATAGAATAAATTCTCTCCTTGATTAATGCTAAGGAAGGTAAGTGATTCATAATTCTCTCAAGTTCCCCATGGATATTGACATAATTGTCTCATATGTTCTTCCATTCTTCAACCCATTCATCACAATTTCTACTTCATGTAGTAGAGTAATATTGAGGGGGTTATATGATTCCTTAACTAGTTCCCATGGGATACACATTGTTTTTTCACCCCATACTAACTTGAAAGAAAGACTATATTGTGTTTAAGAAGAGACATGTATTGGTGAAATCCAAAAGGAAGATGTCATCGAACTTGGGAAACAAGTTTAGCTTCTTTTCATCTTCAAGTTCCGTTAGATAAATTACACATTCATGTGTTCCTTTTGTCTATGTCTTGATGCCTTTCACCAAACCACAATTTCCCTCATCCCTTGTCTAGGCCTATGCATCATCCTCCCCTTCCTAATCGATATATTTGGCACTAAGAAAACTCCTAGTATTCATCCTATTCATCTTTATTCAATATTGTGGTGACTCTAGAGGCTCTGCATAATTTATCACATAGATAGATTCATAGGTTGGGTTTTCCCATTGGAGGCCTATGCTTCTCCATATCATTGCAAATCCAAGTCATTATGTATATGGTCCTTCAGTTTTATTCTTCTTATGACCATATACACACAAAGAATAATTAGGTAAGAGCATTGACTGCCATGGGAAGTTGTTGTTATGTTTGGCATTTTTGTAAATTGTTCCAAAATATGAAATGCTTATTTCTCGGTTGCAACTAGCCCATTACCAATTCCAATTCCATTTAGCAGATAACTTTCCTATTTCTTTGCTCATCCTTTCTAATATCCACTTTCTTCATATGAATGGAGTCCAACTAATGGAATTGTTGTCGATTCTACTGCATGGTCCATGAGTAATCCTCCTTGAAAACATTCCATCGTTGCTTAATCAACTATCTTACAAATAATAAATATATTCACAACCTTATCCATGGGAGTGCATCTACCACAATTGGAAACTTCATTGTAGTGTCAATTTATTGCCATGTTGAATATGTGAAATTTCCGATTGAGACATCAGGCATTGAGTTGTCTCAAAATCAATCTATTTCATTCTCTATCAGATATCCACAAGAATGAATGATGTGACCTCTAAACCTTCTCTTCCTATATTAGTTATTTTCCTTTTTTCCCAATAATGAAACCATCTCCACTTTACTCCTACCCTAGAAGCAATAAGGATTGAGGCATGTTATCCCTTGCATTGCAATGGCTTCACTCTCACCTGCCCAGTTCCTCATGTGGCTCCTTCCAAGCGGTGACTATTAATTGAATAGAAATTATCTTTGTTACAATCATAGTGTTCCAGTAGATACCTTTAGAGAAGAAATACATATTCCTACAAATCTAATCAACAAAAAAAACACTCATAACAAACATCTACTCTCTAAATGTTCTTGAGCCCACCAGTGAGGGAGTCAAGCCAAGACTATCTCTAAACCATGTTGGAAATAGGAGAGTAGACATTTATGACACACAAAATGCATGGAGTGCTTTATTAAAATATATAATCAAATATGTAAACACATCAAGCATGTCTCAAGATAGACAAACTACCCTGACCTCACAATCAACTAGTTGAATAAAAATCTCAACCATGCCACTTTAGAAAGCTAACTTGTTAGAAAATATCTCTCAATTCCAACTAGGCATCACTACCCATTAAATATCAGGAATAGACTCTTCTCATAAATAACAACTCTACCTAATCATGACCAATAATAAAAAGAACCACAAATATGAACACACATGAGACAAGTAGGAAATAGATATTCCAACAAAAGGGTGATTATACACATAAGTTTTATGCACATTATTGAAAGTGATAAGGTTTATGCACATTATCCCCCAGAGGGTTATTCCCTTAGAAAATCATATAAACATGTTATGTAAAATATCACGAGGTTCTTTGTTGGATCCCCAATTACCTCATCTCCATGTTAGAGGCAAGTGTGCTGCAACAAATGGTTATAGTGGTAATGAACATAATCAACCCCATGTCACATGAGTATGAGACTGCACCAATTGTTGAATTCACTAGTCATTAAAAAATAAGATCATAAGTTTATGCCTATGTTTTTCCATTCAAAGGTTTCACCTCTACAATTGTTAAAAAATGCAGCAAGAAATTCTCAATTTTATTTTACCTTGTTCAAATTGGGAAAATTTGAATTTCCACATCAATAGACAACTTGGATGTAGTTAAATTTTGTGACATGGCTCTTGTCACTCAGTTAGCTCAGTAAATTAAAGTTAGAGGAGTTAGAGTTCAGTTAAGCATGTGTGATTTCTAATTTGTAGCATTTAAGGTCAATTATTTCAAGTTGTTTTTAGTTAAACTAGTTCTAATTGTTGGAGGAACTAGTGGAAGGTCAGTTGTGCAGTGGGACTTTAGTAAAAGTCAATTATCATCCAGTTAACTAATCATTCAACCCAAAATAACTAGTGCATTCATATAATTTGAGTTCGCTAGTCGTGGTGGATATTCCAAGGTAGTGTGACATCAATTGTAAACTAGTCTTGAGTGTACAGGTGTTGCATGCAGAGAGATAATCAACCTTGGCAATTGTTCAAGCATTTTGGAGGAATGTTCTGAATAATAGGGGCCTAATTTATCTCACAAGAAAATAGGGGCTCAATCAGATGCATAAATTAACTAATTATAGGTTAGATCTTCTTAGTGAGCAGAGATATAGTTTATTCACTTGCAAGTTGAGCTTAGTTGAGCAAAGAAATTGTAATACATCTCTATTGATTAGATTAATGCAAACAGGAAAAGGGGTTTTTAGCGGATTTATTTCCCATGGAAAAAATGTTGTGAATTTGTGTTATTTTTCATTGTCTATTTTTTATTGATGTTCTAAATTGTGAAATGAATTCCATAGAGTAGTAGAGTAGGTTTGTGTCTTGTGATTTTGATTAAAATTTCATGAGCAGTTGCAAATATACATCATAATTTCTACATGGTATCATAGCAGGATTCACATTAGAATAAGAATTTCGAAGTTTTTTCTTAGGAGGATCGAATTTGTAGATAAGTGTAGCAAGATCTCTATAGACTTGGAAAGATGACCTTCAATGGGCTGAGTCTATTGAATGCCTTGGAAGGAAGTTCTAATTTCATCGCATGGAAGGATTGCATGGAGGCAGTGTTGGATGACAAGGGATTACTAGAATACATCAAGAAAGATGTTGCAAAACCACAAGCATTTGATGCCTAGAACCTCTCCCAGTGGAAGAAATATGTAGCTAGAGTGAGGAGAATAATATTGGATGGAGTATGAGATCACATTGTCTCAAATCTCCACGTGTAAGAAAATTTGTTCACAATGTGGAAAGAACTGACAAAATTGTTCAAGAATAGTAGTGACCATAGGAAGTTGTTGTTCAAGGATAAACTTCAAAATATCAAGATGCAGGAGAATAATACTATTCTGCAGTATTTGAGTAGGTTCACACAAGTTCATGATGAACTTGGCAGGGTTAGTGTAAATGTTGTGTAAGATGACTTGGTCAGCCTAGCCCTTCTAGGCCTTACCAAGAGTTGGAATAGCTACAAAGATTTGATGAATGGGAGGGAGTAACTATACAATCAGGAACACTTATGGTTCGATTTGGAATAGAAGGAAAAGGGGCGGAATAAAACATGACTGAGGTTGGTACAATCCCCTTTTAGAGGGAGTTAGGCTCCCCTCTAAGGCTCAAGGATGTCATGTTCATTCCAAGCCTAAAGAAAAATCTCATCTTTGTTGCAGTTTTGGAAGACTGTCATTATGAAGTGATCATCAACAAAGGAAAAGAATTCCTAAGGCACACAACCATGATACATGTGAAGTAGATCAGGTTTTTTGTGAAGAACCTTTATAATCTATAGGGCGAAGACCATTTGCATTAAGAACTAAGGTGGAGAAAATGCAGAGCCGCGATGTTGGTGAAATTTGGCACAAAATACTTGATCATTTGCATCATGGCACCTTGAATATTATGCAGCAAATAACCACTATTCTAACAACCATAGTTAAAAATCCATGTAAAAATATATGAGGCCATAATGATGGGACACGTATTCCAAGTTGAATGCTGGGCAAGACATCCTAGTGGGTGTTCATTCGGTTTATTATGGCTAAGGAAATTGGAAAAGGAAATGGAAAAGACTTTAGAAGGGCATGAAACATTAATTTCCATTTTATTTATGAAAATAATGGAAATTAGGAGAAAATGGAGGTGAAAGGTCACAGGTTGCATGTGAGGATGACAATGAAGGAAAATAACGGAAAATGAAGAAAATAAAGGCCTCATTAATAAAAAGGCTTATGAGGATCAGTGGGTAGGGCTTGGTCAGTTCATTTTTGGAGCTCTCTATTTATTCTCTCTGTCTCTCTCACTCTTGGACACTTAGAGTTTTCTTGGAGCACTCTTGGAGGGTGTGGCACACTGGGAGTTTGGAGCAAGAAGGAAAAGGAAGAGGAGGAAATTGCAAGAGGATATCAAAATCAGTAGCTATAGCGGGATTTTCTTGCATGTAGCGAGTTTCATGTATGTTTTCCTCAGTATTTTTGGCATGCATGGCACATGCATGTGGTTTCCTAGTTATGAGATGTCATTGGCATGGAGGATTTACTAGATGACAGTGGATTTGTCTATCCTTGCCATTTCTTGGATAACTATTAGGCCCCTATAATACTAGTGATTCCCCCATTACTATTGTCATTGTATCCCTTATTGTTATTATTGTGCCCCTATTGTACCCATATTATTATTAGTATGCCCCATAGAAACCCACTATTGTTATTTTTGTGCCCTTATGTTATTATTGTAATGTCGGCTTGATTACATTGTGACCCCTTAGACTCCTATATATAGAAGGGAGGTTTAGTCATTTGTATAATCTAAGAATTGTTCATTCGTGTAATGTAAAGGAGGTTGCCCCATTGAAGAGGTTGAATTCTAAAGTGTTGATCTATCTTTTCTATCTTTTTGTGAGCTGGTTTCCTAACATTTGGTATCAGAGCATTGGATTCTAGGGTTTTGTTGCTCCAGAAAGGTCATCGTGGCATTTTCACTATAACTTTTTTTATGCAATGTTTTAGAAGCTACAAAACAAAACCCATTTGAGCTGAAACATTCTAAACTTCGGGTTTGAATTTCAAATCTTGCCTCACTATATTTGCGTAGATATGATCTGAGGGGGTTAGAGTTTTTGTAGACTCCCGAATTACATTCCAAACAGGTGATCTAGGGAAAATCATCATAACTTTTGTTTTAAGCATCATATTGAAATTTCATAAGAAGTTTCAAAAAGATAATGGCTTGCAGTTTTCTATGCATCAGTTTTAGTTACTAAGGTTGAAATAGTGACATGTGGCATGTCGTACAAGTTCGCTCTACTGAACTAGTTTATAATCAGGTCATTGTGGGAGATTTGGCATAACTCTTCCCTCGAGAATCCAATATTGATCAGAGTTGTGGGTTTAGAAGGAGGACTCAAAGGGCTACCGTACGACAAGATTTCAGATATTCAAGATCTGCAGTTATAGAGATACAACAAATTCAACATCAAGCTCTTACAAAGTGAAAAAAGGGTGTGTAGTTTGTTTAAAATTTTGCATAAGATTGGTTCGAAAAATTAGTTTGAAGGAATTCAAAGGGAATAGTGAAGAATTATTAGCATTAATTAATGCCCCGAAGAAGAAAAATGGAAACACATAGTAAGAAACCTGAAATTTCTAGCATGACTTGTGAGGAAGAGGAAGAAATGCAACATGATATATCAAAATTATAAGACCAAGTACAAAAAAGTTCAATCTCACTAAAGTTAAATGAAGCCAAGATGAATGGCGTGTAAGCTAATATGAATGGCATGAAAGTTAATATGGAAGCTAATATGGATGGCGTGGAAGCTAAGATGGATGACATAGAAGCTAAGATGAATGGCATGGACTCTAAGATGAATGGCATGGACGATAAGATGGAAGAATTGAAGATAAATTTGAATAAGTTTCTACAAGAAATGGTCACAAATGGTGAAACGGTAGTAAAGGAAACTCATGATGAGAACAAAAGAAATGTTAATCATGATTTCATAGACTCTAATGTTGGATTGAAGACCCACCATGTTCCAAAAATCGATATGAGGAAGTTTGATAGAAAGGATCCTGGAACATGGATACTACAGATGGA
>APFE030610615.1:100413-116196 GCA_000404065.3 Pinus taeda
AAGGTTTGATGAATTCCATTTTGAAACCCTTCCTTAGAAAATTTGTGTTAGTATTTTTTGATGATATACTAATCTATAGCAAGTCTTGGAAGGATCATGTTGAACATGTTGATAGGGTGCTCAAACTACTGGAAGAGAAACAATTATATGCAAAAAGGTCCAAATTTTTCTTTGGAGTAAAAGAGGTGGAACATCTGGGTCATATTGTATCACATGAAGGTGTTAAGGTAGACCCTAGCAAAATTAAAGCCATTAAGGAATGGAAAATCCCCACATCCATAAAGCATCTGTGAGGATTTATCAGGTTGAGAGGGTATTATCTCAAGTTTGGTAAGAATTATGGGAGAATAGCAGCACCTCTAACAACATTACTGAAGAAAGATGCATTTTCATGGACTTTAGAAGCAACAATGGCCTTCGAACGTCTTAAAGAGGAAATGTGCCAAGCACAGGTCCTAGCTACGCCGAACTTCACAAAAACCTTTATTGTGGAATGTGATGCTTCAGGAAATGGAATTGGTGTTGTTTTAATGCAAGATGAAATACCCATTACTTTCGGAAATCATCCAATCAAGGGAAAGTAATTACACAAATCTATTTATGAGAAGGAAATGTTGGCAATACTACACGCACTTAAGAAATGGCGACCCTACCTAATGGGAAGACACTTCAAGGTAAAAACGGATCATGATAGTCTTAAATACTTTTTAGAAAAAATATTATCCTCTAAAGAGCAACAAAAATGGGTCACAAAGATGTTGGGTTATGAATTTGAAATCATCTACAAAAAAGGGAAGAAAAATGTTGTGGCAGATGCACTCTCAAGAAAGGATGAGGATGTGGAATCATTTTTGTGCGCCATTTCTATTATCCAACCAGACTGGATAAATGAAGCAAGGGAGGAAGGAAGAATTATGAAGAAGTCTGGGCACTCATTCGAAAGATACAACAAGATCGCAGTACATCTGATACGTTTAGCTAGAAAAATGATTCGTTATGGTACAAAAATTGCTTACACCTATGTAAGAATTCCCAACTCAAACAAAATATTCCTATGGAATTGCACACTTCTCCCTTAGGAGGGAACTCAGGATTTTTAAAAACTTACCACAGGGTTAAGAAGTAATTTTTTTGGGATGGCCTTAAATCGGATATTCAAAAGTTTTTGGTGGAATGTTTGGTTTGCCAACAAAATAAAGTTGAAACAATTAAGACCCAAGTCTATTACAACCTTTATCCTTTCCAAGCAAACGTTAGGAGGAGGTTTCAATGGATTTTATCACAGGTTTATCCAAGTCTGAGGGAAAGAGTGTCATCATGGTGGTAGTTGAAAAACTTACCAATTATGCACACTTTTGTGCATTATCACATCCATTTAAAGCTAGTTCAGTTTCTACTGCATTTATGGAAACAATTCAAAAGCTATATGGAAACCAAAAGATTATTGTAAGCGACAGAGATCCCATTTTCACTGGAAATTTTTGGACAGATTTATTTTCTTGTCTCGGCATTCAGTTAGCTCATAGCTCATCTTATCATCCTCAATTTGATGGGAAAACTAATATAGTAAACAAATGTTTGGAAAGATATCTTCATTGCTTTGTATCTGATAAATAGACACAATGGGTCAAATGGTTTCCTCTAGGTGAATGGTGGTATACCACTTCCTTCCATACTGTTGCAAAAATGACTCCATTTATGGCACTTTATGGATATCATCCACCATCCGTCACATCATATTTAAGAGAAAATTCTAAGGTTCAAGCAGTGGAACATCACATTGAGCATCAACAACAAGTTCTCCAACTCATAAAGGACAACCTCATGTTGGTGCAGAATAGAATGAAACAACAGGTAGATCAGCATCACAGAGAAAGAAGCTTTGATGTAAGTGACTTGGTATTCCTACGGCTACAGGCATATAAAAAAAATGTCCCTCAAGCAAGCTAAGAAGGATAATAAATTGTCACCAAAGTATTATGGTCCATACAAGGTGTTGCAAAAGGTTGGTACTATGGCATACAATTGGAGCTTCCTACAGCTTCCCGAGTGCAACCAGTTTTCCATGTTTCATGTTTAAAGAAGGTTATAAGTGACAAGCTCCCAGTTAAAACAATATTGCCAGAACTTGACAAAGAAGTAAAAATCATATTGGAACCGGAAGCAGTCATAGAAACAAGAACCTGACAGTTACGAAATCGATCAATTTTGGAGTATCTCATAAAGTGGAAGAACTTATCCACCGAAGATTCCATATGGGAGGATGATAATTTTATACAGAAGCATCCAGAACTACTCAAGCATTGAGGACAACACTTTTCAGAAGGAGAGGGGAATGTTAGGCTCCTATAATACTAATGATTCCCCCATTACTATTGTCATTGTATCCCTTATTGTTATTATTGTGTGTTGAAAATAGCAACAAGAAATGCCAAAAATAGAATTGCTAAAAATAGCACTGTTATAAATAGCAGTTCAGTCAATGTTGATCTTAGCAACAATGGATGGAAAAATGGAAGTGCTAAAAATAGCATTCTATAAATAGCATTTCGGGATACATTCCTATTTTAGTTAGTCCCTAAACTAAAATAGTGAAGTAAAATTCGAATTTGATATTACCAGTGGTTTGTAAAATAATTAATTAATTCATCTTGAGTTAATTAGTTAAGGAAAATCAAACTTGAAGTCTATGTGGGGACATGCAACAGTTTCTCCATTAATTGAGGAATTTATCCATGAGTTAAAGACATAAGGATGAGTTGTAATATTGAGTTGTAATTAGTTGACTTAGTTAACTGAGTCAAGTCCAGTTAGATTAATTCAAACAGTTTATTGAATTAATGTAACTTCAGTTAGTTAATGCTTGCATGCATGTAACTACTGCACTTCAGATAACTGATTATTCTCTCATAAATAACTCATGCATGTCAATTCAGACAAAGACCTAGTTGAGATTAGATGGAGGGGCAGTGTATTATCGGTTGCTAGAATATTCCATTGTGAATATTCCTTGCATGCAGAAGGAATTCTTTCCTTGAGGATTGCACAGTTACTTCTTTAGGTTTAGTGAGTGTGATGAGGCCAATTCACACATGTGACATCATTAGACCCCAAGAAAAACTGCACAATGAAATAGGAGGTTTGGAGGGCTTGAGGAGGACATATATAGTGTCTATTCAGATTGTGAGCTGTACTGTTTGATTACAAATAGAGTAGGATATCTTGAGAGCTGATTCTTTTGTAACTTGCATAATATTTCCACTTTTATGATAATACAGAGTTGGGGTTTTAGACTGAGGCTTTCCCCGGGTTATTTCTTCTATGTTATGTGCGATTTATTTCTCATTCTCAGTTATATGTGTTCTCTTGATCTTGCTCAATTTGATTAAGCTTCCACAAAGTGTTGTAAAAGTAGATCTTGTATTGTGTTTTAGTATATTGCATAATCTATTGATCTACAATGGGAATTTCTACATTGTGCCCCTATTGTCCCCATATTTTTATTAGTATGCCCCATAGAAACCCACTATTGTTATTTTTGTGCCCTTATATTATTACTGTTATGTCAACTTGATTATATTGTAACCCCTTAGACTCCTATATATAGAAGGGATGTTAATTCATTTGTATCATCCAAGAATTGTTCATTTGTGTAATGTAAAGGAGGTTTCCCCCTCGAAGAGGCTAAATTCTAAGGCATTGATATATCTTTTCCATCTTTTTATGAGTTGGTTTCCTAACAATAGCCATGGTGTTGTGGATTATTTCCTTGTTTTCTTTGGTTGGCTCTCATCTTTCCTTAGCTTAGGTTGAGTTATTAGTTCCTAGAGCCTTGGTTGGACAAATGCTCTGGAAGCCGTGTAACAACTTGGGTTGAGTTATTAGTCCTAGAGCCTTGGTTGGACAAATTCTTTGGAGCCCTTGGTGTGTTAAGTTACTAGTCCTAGAGCCTTCATTGGACAAACTCTTTGGAGCCCTATATAAGTTGTGGGTTGAGTAACTAGTCCTAGAGCCTTGGTTGGACAAATTCTATGGACCCATGTAACAGTCGTGGGTTGAGTTACTAATCTTAGAATTCAGGCTCGAACAAACATTGAAGCACTGGAAGGCTTAGGTAGAGACCAATTTGGTGATTGTTTTGTGATGTCTAACTGTGAGGTGGAATCATTGTTTGATGGGTTGAGGTGGATGACCTATGGAAGCTTTGGATGGTTTTGATTGATTTGTTTTATGAGATCCCACATTCAAGCTTGGAATATGGCATGTGGGTGAACTCCTAAAGAGAGATTTGGATCAGTCATTCTATGGTCAAGCGGAACTTGGCAGTCCCATATCGGGTTGGCTTTTGCATCATTAATATGAGGTTATTTCTCCTGTTTACCTCATGAGTATTATATTGGTTATATGTGGATTATATGGCTGATGTTTCCTTGGTATTTCTGTTGTTATTATGTTGGTTATGAATATGTATTATGAGAGTGGCTATGTATGGCTCCCGTCATGTTTTTACTTGTATATGAATTAACAATGTATCTATGGCCTAATGGATGAAACTGTAGCTAAGGTGAGAAGGAAATAATGCCTCATAACAAATCTCAAATAAGTATGAGACCCCTATACTCAAATATGTTATTTACACTTGTAGATCACATATTCGTGATATGTTTGATGAAATGTTTTTCATGGCTAGTAGGGGTCTAGTCAAGGTCTTATTCAAGTAAATTCATTAGTATTGTTATTTCCATGTTATCTTATTGTTCTGAATATTTCATTCTGTTTTGGGTAGTGACCTGGGCTCTGGGCCTCAAAATGTGGCTTAAATGTCGGGTACATTGGCATCGAAATGAGAAAAAAAAGTTCTTGGACACTGGCTTGCAGGCCTGTGATAGTGTCCATATGTCCCTCGACACTGACATTCCCATAGCATGAGAGTGTTCACAGGTCAAGTGGTCCAAAAGCTCAATGAGACCTAGGGGTTGGTTGGAAAAAAGGTTGGATTGGCTCCTAAGGGTCCTAATTTTGATGTTGAATGTCTATATGGTGTGTTTCCATTGGTTCCACTTCCTTAACGTGATTTATGAGTTTGAATCATATCATAGTGGCCTCTTGTCGCATGTTTACCCTAGATGGCTAGTTGCTTGGGTAGATATGGGAGGAGGGTGTTACAGAGTGGTATCAGAGCACGGTTCACCCCTTAGATTGGATGGGTTGTGTGTTGGTCATGCATCCATGTTGATTGCATATGTGTTCCTTATGCTTGTAGTGGCATGTGCTTAATGAATTTGCATGGTGTTGATCATGGTTGTAGTGATGTCGCCATGTGAAGATTAATGATGTCATTGTTGGGATGCTTTAGTCATGAATGTATCTCAGTTGTATATACCTTGTTATGCATGTCAATGTTTATATGCATGCATTTTCATGGTTATGGTTATGCATGTATGGTAGGTTAGAAATGGATTGTGAGGTCATTTCATGTAATTAGGTCAATGATGATATTTGTAAGTTATGATGCTAATGTCTTGGATGAGATAGAGCAAGAGATGTAGATCATCAAAGTGAAGTTGCAACATCGGAGCTCGAGGAAAGAGCATGTTGTCATATAGGTTTGTATGTTGGGCATGCAGTTATGTAGGTTAAGGATTGTTATGTGCATTATGGTTATTTGTATGCCTTAATTATATTTAGGTTATGGTTGTATACATGATAGATGCTAGTTGATTAGTGTACATAGTCATGAAAGCTAGTATCTTGTGGTTGTATGCATTGTTATTGTTGTTTTATGTTAGAAAACTTGATGATTATGTTATATGTTGTTTTTTATTATGTTATAGGTTAACATGTCGTTGTTATATGATAGTTAGATTGATGATTAGGTTATATTTGTTGATGAGCATGATATATAATTTGTTGTTGTTATATGCTAGTAACTTGATGATTAGGGTTATTACATTCAGGTATGAGTTAATATGATGTTATATTATGTCATACTAATCTTGTATGATTGTCCAGATGTGATTATTATATATGAATTATAATTGTTATGAGCTTATGATGTGAACATGTTAGTTAGTTACTATTATGGATATCATGACCTTATTAGTGGTTGAGTTGATATGTTGTGAAGTTATATTGTGCTAATATGGATTGGTTGTGTAGAAAAGATTGCCTCCCTTAAGATACATTAAGGTATGAATTTTCTTATGTCATCTATTTTGTGCTTGGTTGTTTGATTATGTTGTATATTTGGTGTTTGATTGTTTGGTGTCTATTATATCATCTGGTTGATTTATTTAACATGGTATGTTTGCAAGTTGGTTGAATGTTTGATGAATTGAATAATATGAGTATGTGTTCCAATGAACCTGTTTTAAGGTTATTGTACTAACACATATGTGTTGAGACAGTTGATATGTACTTGAATGTAGTAGGTTATAGATGTAGCATTACATCTAAGAATATGAGTTGACTATGGACTATGACATGATTGTTAGTCTTGTTGAAATTTTATGTCAAATTGATAGATATGATTGTCTTGATATTTGGAACATGTGGTTGACATGTGTGAGTAGTTGCGGGAAACATGCTTGGTATTGGCATGATGAGGTAATAGTTGATATTTTTATATAACCAATAGTTGGATGATGGAATAGTGTATAATAGGACTCCATTGTAGAAAGGTAAATGGTAAAAGAAAGGAATTGGGTAATAATTCCTTTGGCTATGTTTGGAAACCCTAATTCCAATTGAATGATTTCTTTTCATACAAGAAGTATTCTTAACCTTGATTTTGTCTAACATTATGTGGATATGTGATAGATTCATGAACATGTATTTGATAGGTCTATTAGCTAGTCTCTAGTTATAGGTGGATCTTTCAAGGGAATTTAAGTTCGTTGAGAGATGGCATGGGTGTGTTCAGTTGCAAGCAACATGTTTGGCACAACAAGGTAAGGTAACTGGTTTATTGTTATGTTTATTTATGCATTGACAATTACGTGTTTATGGTAGTATGATGTGGGGGATTTCATGGCAAGAGACTACCATGAAAACTCGAAGAAGGGTCGAGTTGAGCTTTCCCTTGGACGCTTGGGAACGATGGGGATGAATTCATAGTGTTTGTTGCCAATATTTTTCTTTTGGTATTTTGGTGATTTGTTGTGCCTTGTGCATGACAATGCCACTTTTTTATGGTGTTGTATTGTTATTTATTTTCATGGTTTTATTCTTATTTGTTTCTTGTCTTTCCTTTTATGTTTTAAGTCTTGGGAATTGGTTGGGAAGGATGAAATTTACTTGAGCTCGAGGAGAGTTGTGTGGTACCCGAAAAGTAAGGTAAGGCCTGGATTAAGCTCGGTGCATGCATAAGGGTAGTTGAAGGCAAGAGTATGATAGTTAGTTGAATTAGCTGGGTCCATTGGTGTAAATGGATGATGGCATGAAATTCATGGGAAAGGTAATCAAGAAAGGTGAAGTAAATGTATCTGAGGTATCATATGCCTTGGCTATGTTGGGAATGATTGTTCTCAATGTTGTGCATGGTCTGCACAGATAAAGGGAGTTCTCTTAACCTTGATCTTATGATATCTAGTAATTACATTGTGATCATGATTATGTTGATGTCTATATGTGTATACATGTATGTATGTATGTATGCATGCATGTATTTATGTCATTGACTGACTTGATCATTATTATTTTATGTTGATGTTTATATGTATGTATGTGTATGTATGCATATCATTGTGTGACAGGATCATGATTGTTTATGCTAATGTTTATGTATATGTATGTATGCATCCATGTATTTATGTCACTATCTGACATGGTCATCAGGGATCATTCTTGTGGAAGAATGATTACTTATGTAGGTGAATAACATGAAGAGGTTCCTGGTCTTACAAGGAATTAGTTGGGAGGAGTAGCCCTAAAAAATATATAAGGTCAATATTATGTGGTTATGAGTTGATATTATGTGATTATATTATGCTTATGTTATGGGTAGGCTATACCGAGGGATACATAAATGAAATGAAAGCGGTGTGGTATGTGACATGTTGGGACAAGCATGGATAGGATACTAGAAGGAAGGTTGCTCGGTCGAGACAATGTGGTTTTGGATGTGTGGTACTATTGTTGTGCATATGTTGTATATGTTGTATATGTCGCATATATGATGTTGTGTGCATGCGGTTTTGCATATAATAGTTTCTGTACATGTTGTTTATGAAATGTTATGTACATGGTGGTACATACAGTGTTGTGCAAATATTGCATACGTAGTGCTGAGTATAGATGGTGCTATGTACATGATGGATATGCAGTGTTATATGCATATGGTGATGTCCGCATGTTGGATATGTAGTGTTGTGTATGTAGAGTGCTATGTACATGTTGTGTATGTAGTGCTATGTACATATGGTGTTGTGTGCATGATTGTACATGTGGTGTTGCGTACATGTTGTACATATGGTGTTGTGTGAAAGTGGTCATGTGTACATGTTGTGCATATGGTGTTGTGTACATGTGGTGTCGTGTACATGTTGTGCATGTGGTTCTCGGTACATCTGACATTGTGTACACGTTGTACAAGTGGTATGATGTTCATGTGGCATTATGTACACATTGTATAGGTGGTTTCATATACATGTGATGTTGTCCACACGTTCTGCAAGTGGTGCTTTGTACAGGTGGTATTGTGTACATGTTATACATATAGTACTAGTGTACATGTGGTATTGTGTGTGTGTCATACATGTTGTGTTATGGGCGTGTGGTACTATGTATGTGCATTGTGTAGTCATGGTATCATGACATGTGTATTTCTTATGTTGTACTTTGTTTACATATAAGTATTGTGTTGCAATATACACCGAGTGTAGGTGCATGTATTGTGTTTTGTTGTACACTGGGTGTAGCTGTATGTGTTGTGTGTCAGGTGTAGATGCATATATTGCATGGTGTTGTATGTCATGTGTGGTTGTATGTGTGTGATGCACACTATGTGTATGTGAACATGGTTGAGGAGAAGGCACTGGGTGTTTGTCGGGTGTGGAAATAGATCTGGTGTGCATATAGAATAAGGACAAAGGTAGAAGCTAAGGATCAACTAAAGGATAAGTATCAGTATTTTATTTTAGTTTAATTATGCATGTTATTTATGATTCTAGTCTATGATGATTACATGTGATTTAGGATTCTTGTTTATGATGGTTACATGTGAGTTGTGATTTTGATATATGATGGTTGTGTTTCGAGCTAACCTGATGTGATATATTTATACATGATGATTTGGTCAAAGATGTTATTTTTACTTGTTGTGACAAGAAGAAAATAATATTGCAAGAGTACCTTATTGACGAGCTACCAATGAGGTATGATGTGAATTTATTTCAAATTATTTTAAATCTAATGGAAGTTATGTGCTTGTTATAGGAAGCATAGAAATTCTCGGTTGGGTGGTTGAAATCGACTACAAGATTAACAGTAGTAATGAAAGGAATTGAAACAAGTAGTAGTATGTTGGTAAAGCATTCAAGAACAAGGCCATTATGGGACATTAGTACCAAATAGTGTCCATTGATTTCCATAACCATGCTATGGCAAGTATGATGGTTTTAAGTCAGGAATATGCCTTGGTTTTTGTATCTTTCAATGCGAGGAAGTATTTCCAAGGGACGGAATGCTCGCGATGGGGGTGCCAATGGATCTTGGAAGGTGAATGACTACACAGAAGGGGGTAACCAGATTTCCCAAGGGACTTTGTAGCAGAGAAGGGAAGGTCGGGGATGGATTTGTTTTGGTCATTATCATTTCTAGATGGAATCAAATTCACATTAGGAGTGTTCCCTGGAACAATGAGTCAGTAACTGTTCACTATGAGGACAAGTGGCACAAGATTGTGGCACTGGACATTGGATGCAAATTTGACCTTGCAGTGGACTCTAGATTTTCTGGGAAGGAGGTGAATCCTAGTATTACTTTGAGGGTGGAGGTGTGAGCCTTTGGATTCCGTTTTTGTGGATGCAGGCATCATATCCTTTTCTTTCATGGCTAAGCAAATGTGCATATGTGTATATGTTTATATCATTGTATATATTGTATCGATTTGGATTTCTAAAGCTCCATAGATAATATGGTCATTTGCTAGATGAAGCAAATGTGTATGTGTGTATATGTTATTATTATTGTAAATATCATAATAAGTTGTGTTATAAAGCTCCAGCAAACGATATGTTTGTCATGTTTTAGCATATGGTCATTGTAAATACCGCAACGAGATGTGTTATAAAGATCCATGGGTAGTATGTTTTTTTCTCAACAGTCTTGTTGGTTATATATGTCATTGAACACTGAGGATGGTGTTCCCCCATGGGGGAGGGTTCTTAAACAACCCTCGCTAAAAATCCATGTGAAAATATGTAAGGCCACAGTGATGGGACACTTATGCCAAGTTGAATGTTGGGAAATAAATCCTAGTAGGTCTTCATTTAGTTTATTATGGCTCAGGAAATTGGAAAAGGCAATGGCAAAGGCTTTGGAAAGGAATGAGGCATTAATTGGCATTTTATTTATGACAATAATGGAAATTAGGATAAAAGATAAGTGAAAGGTCATAGGTTGCATGTGAGGAGGAAAATGAACGAAAATAATGGAAAATGAAGAAAATAGAGGCCTCGTTAATACAAAGGTTTTTGAGGATCGATGGGCAGGGCTTGGTATGTGTAAGCTTGGTCAGTTTAATTTTGGAGCTCTCTCTCTCTCTCTCTCTCTCTCTCTCTATCTATCTATCTTGGACACATAGTTTTCTTGGAGCACTCTTGGAGGGTGTGGAATACTTGGAGTTCAGAGCAAGAAGGAAAAGGAAGAGGAAGAAATTACTTGAGGACATTGGTTTCAGCAGCTACAAATAGTTTTTCTTGTAGGTACTGAGCTACATGTATGATTTCCTCACTAGTTTTGGCATACATGGCACATGCATGTGGTTTCTTGGTTATGAGTTGTCATTGGCATGGAGGATTTCCTGGATTAAGAGTGGATTTGTCTAGCTTTACCATTTCCTGGATAGCCATGGTGTTGTGGATTTATTTCTTTGTTTTTTTGGTTGGCTCTCATGTTTCCTTATCTTGGGTTGTGCTATTAGTTCGTAGAGCCTTGGTTGAACGTGTTATCACTCAGGTTGTCCCTAAGCTCCAGAAGGGATACGGCCGAGGTAACGACAAACCAATCTTTGGATTGCAGGTTATAGCCCACCTGCAATCAGAGAGGGCTCTCTCTTAATGATTTAGCTTTGTTGATGATGATTTTAGGCTAGCTATTGGGTTCAGTGGGTTTTGTTGGTGTTTGGGTGGAAGATAGATGTAAGGAAGATAATTCCAAGCAGAGAGGCAAGGGATAGTGTGACAAGCTTCGAACCATTGGGCATGGAGTCATGGATTGTGGTTTGCTGTTGCGTTTTCTTGGTCACAAGAGGATCATAGAGCAGGATAGCTACACATGAAACAATATTGGTTTCTGAAAAAGATGGGATGAAAGTCAGAGACAAAAGGCAGTTAAGAATCTTTCATCTACTAACAGAAAAGAGAGGTGAATGAATGATTTTCTAGGAGCAGTTAAGAATTCCTAAATTAACATTCATATGTGAAAGAAATAGTGTAAACATGATCATTTAAGTATGCATATTCATAACTATTCCTGATGAAAACATATAGAAATCGCAGAAATTGAGCATAGGGTGCTGCCAAGCAAATCCTAAACTATTCTTCTTTTTTGCAGATTCAGATGGAGTAACACAGATGGTAAAGAAAACATGAAGAAAAACTGAAACAGACATAAGGAACACTTATTGAGTCATGTAGAAACATAGGAATTCCACAGCCAATCTTTGGCCAATTAGACACAGCAGAAAGTTCTCAGAATCCATGCATTTCAGCAATCTTTGATTATAGAAGTTATCACCTTTACAAGGCGATTCTGTGCTCAAGCAAAATATCAACTAACAAATAGCAACCAACCAACCCTTCTTACATGTTTCAGGGTGGTCTTTATAGGCAAAATATCTAAAGTAATTATTACAACTGACCTAAACCGGTCTGCAAGAAAAATCTTTCTAAAACCTAACTTATGCTGGAATTTAATGCGAGTAAGTCTTTTTGGGCTACGCCAGAGGCAGATGGATTAGAAGTGAGTTTAAGGGTGTCCCATGTGACTTGGTGTAGTGGTTCTGTAGCAACTACACATTGAATTCTGGTCCACTGATCTGATGTCAGTTTTAATGTGCAGTCATTTATGCTAGTGAGCTTTGAATGGATCTTTAACTGCTTCTTGACTTTCAAGGTTTTCTTTTAATGCTTCATTCTCCTAGAGCCCTGAGAAGATCTCCACTGGTACACTTCACCACTACACTGATACTCTTTGACATGCATTTTGGCTTCATATCTGCTCTGATACTCTTTGACATTTGAACCGCATCTCTCTCTGTCTTCGGATGCGTTCAAAATTGCAAAATCGGGCTTTTTCTTCCTTTTTCAGTGCAAAAAGGGCTAAGGAATCAAAAGATTCCCTAAATATTCTCCAATATGGCCTATTTCCCGTAGCAATGTGCGATAATCGTGCTAATCGCGCATTGAAAACTGCCTCAGAATTTCGATTCGGGGCTCCGAAGCTTGACTTTTGCACTTACGTGTTTTTTTCCGTTTTTGGCTGCTAACGTGAGCATGACGTCAGCAGTATGGCGGGTGATGTCAGCATGATGTCAGCAGTGGGGTCCTTTGGTACGGTGATGACGTCAGCATGATGACATCAATAAGGTGACGTGGCAGTACGACAGGGTGATGACGTGGCGGGACACGGTGGCAGGGTGATGTGAGCCAGGCGCAGACAGGAAGGGGTGAGGTGGAGGTGATGTGGCAGGGTGACACGGCGCCCCTGTTACGCATGGGGAGGGCGGGTTTGGTCACGCATCGGACCGCTTTTGATACAGAGGCAGTTTTTGTCAGGGGCGGCCCGATGCAATGGGATGCCACCAGCTGTCTCGGTGTACGTCGATGAAATCGTCGGACATCGGGTGCTAACGCACCATCGCAAAAGGGCACCCGATATTCACGAGGGCCGTCGGATTTGGGAGGGCTGATCCGACGGTGGACAGGAGGGGAAAATGCGCGGGGTTTAGTGAAAGAGCGCACGTGTTAAAATTTAATTTTGTGGCCATGGATGGGTTTTACACTTTAGGTTAAGGGTTAATTGCTTCGGCGCTTGGTTATTTACTAATCAGATATTAATAAATTCCAAAAGTACAATGCGCGGGGGGGTTAAATGCATTAGGAGGGGGTTTTTTGTGTTTTGGAAGGAGTCCAAACACCTTGGAGGGAAAATTATGCAGAGATGAGGGTTCTTACTAAGATCTAGGTGACTTAGTAATTCCCAAGGAGATACTTATGGTTATGTTTCAACCAGAGGAAGGGGATATTTACGTAGGGGAATAATTACTATAGTTTAGTAGGGGGAAGGGAAATATATAGGGATTTACATAATAATGTCAGGGGTTAATATGACAATGACAAGAAAGCGCTAAGTTTCAGAGATCTTAGGCTTTAAGGGGAAATAGAACTTTGTAGAGAGAATATATGGACCCTCATTGAGTAAAGCAGATCTTTACCAAGGAAAATGATATGGAAACTGATGAACTAAGAGATATCAAACAGATCTTGACCTCTTTAGGGGAAGTTAGTAAATTATTTAGGGGAGAGGGAGAAGGGGAAGTTAGACATTCCTCGCTTGAAGTCCTTCAAAATGGGAACTACCTTGCCATACTGATTGAATGGATATAACATTTGAAAACACAAAACTGATCATAATCAATGATTTTGCAACCAAAAACTACCTACCCAGCCTACTTACCTAACATTTTTTCTTCTTTTTGGGTTTGGGTGCACTTAGACTTGCAGACCCATCTTTTCAACTTTTTCTTTTTCTGTCCTCCTATCTACAAACTACCCTTATTTCTTCCAAGGGCCCAGATTAAGCAGTTGGGCTCCTTCGATTCTCTACCTATATAAAATCTGCCAAGATTAAGCTGTTTGGACAGATATTCATTCTCTATATTCTAAAACAGGAAATTGAAACCTAGGGAGACCAAGATTAAGCTGTTTGGACCTCCCTTTAGCATGAAAAGTCTACAAAAATGGAATAATTCTTCAAAATTGGAATGCAGAAGTTGCACTCTGAGCAGCACACTCTCATGGCCTCTTTCTCTGGTGACTGTCAGCAAATATGGAGCATTGCAGGATGCAAAGTATGACATATTTGGCCTATAAAAATATCAATCATGAAATATGAGTAACCTGCTGCAGCAGGAGGCTAACAGGCTCCACCCACCTGTTGTGCCTTGCAAACAACCCCCCATTTCATATTTATTGACATTTACAAAAACATTAAAATATGAAATGGGTCCCTCTTAAAATAAAGTTGATGTCAATAACTCTTACTTTGTAAAAGTCCAATAAATCCAAGGAACGCAATATCTCTTTAAACATTGGAAATAAAGCAAATATGTATGCGCTAAGCAATCAAAAGGCTCCCCCCGACCCGATAAAGCTACCGGCGATATCGGCGATCGGCCATTCTCTTGTGCACCACTATTGCACCCATCGATAAAGCCCCGACCCGATAAAGCTATCGGCGATATCGGCGATCGGCAGTCCCCTTCGTATCCCAAGCATTGTTCATAGGCCTTTCCCCGATCCGATATCGACAATCGGCAATCGGTGGTTTCTCCTGTTGAATCCTTAATGCGCATAGGCCTTTCCCCGATCCGATATCGACGATCGGCGATCGATAGCACTCAAAGAATTGTTAAAACTACCCTCGCGCCCCTGCCCGATCCGATAAGATAAGGCACAGTTCTCAACGAAAAAAAACCGTTAAAGTGATTAGAGCCTGAGTTAATGACAATTAAGGCATAATCATTCCCGCTCGGCCGCCAATACGCCCATTGCATGATTTAAAAAGATCTTTCGGCAAATATTGCACTAATGAGCATTTAAAAGGTGGCAGGTCCTATACGATCCCTTAAATGAATCCATCCCCTCAAATCTGCCTATAGATCATATCCGCGGTGTTTTAATAAAGACAAATTATATCGACGTTCTTCTTTCTATTTTACTATCAGTTGTGAGTTTCATTGTTATCTCAGTATTACGCCAAAACCACCTCTTTGTGCAGAATACAGATTTTGCAAGCAATTCAGGCATAATGGGTAAAAAACAGAAGAAGGTTGCAGGCGTTATTGATTCACTAGCCGCGCCACAACTAATAGTAAATAGCAAGAAAGGTTTGATATCAGATACAACGTGCGCGGGCCTTGCTAGAACAACTTGGCAAGGGACTTATGATTTGCTAGAAGCCAAAAAACCTGAGCAGGTGATAGAAGAAGCTACTGCAGATTCTACCAAAAAATCAGAGTGTACTCTCAAGGACTTGGCCGACTCCTTCCTACATAGGATAGCGGCAAGAGAGCAAATGCTTCCATACACCGATGTTATCAACTGGGCAATTGAAGAAATTCCTATCACAGACAGAACTTTTGTTGCAAACGATGGAAGGATTTTTGGGTCCTTCAAGCCAGAGGATTTGAGGCAAATGTATCATTTGCCTATGCCAGAGAAAGTTTACAATAGTGCATTTCTGGAGAAGTTCGCAAGTGAGAATGAAATTGAGTCTGAACCTATCAAATATTGGAGGCAGAATCCAAGTAAGCACAAGCATGAATCCTCCGGTAAGTAC
>APFE030610615.1:118515-129358 GCA_000404065.3 Pinus taeda
GGATGCTGAAGGAGTTCTTTGTTATTGTGAGCTTGGTTCAAAGAAACCCCTTGATTTTTTTGATTGGTATTGGGCTTCTTCCTCCTCCCTTATGTATTTGGCTCTATCCGCTGTTGACACCGCTGCACAAGTTTTGATTCCTATTTGTTTCTCTCCATCCCATGGTCTTTTCCCGCAAAGGTGTCTTCTAGCACGGGTGTATGAACCTGTGTAATCAGTGTTGCAATGGGGGCAATGAAATTTAGTGGTTCCACCCCCTCTCCCTGTTTCAGCCCTGTGAATATATTTCCACAATGGGGTTTGGTCTTGTTTAGTCTTTTGAGTGTCCTGTTCACCCTCCTCCAGCTCCTCCTCACCGGGGTTTTCACCCATTTGACTTTCCCTAGCTTCTTCATCCCCCTCTTCAGTTTGGCCCCTCCGTTTCCTACTCTCCAGCACCATAATAACCATAAAAGGGACCAGGAAGAGGAAAATGCCCAGAAATATAGTCAGGTCCATGGTGTTTGATGTTTGTAGGGTTTTCATTCAACAATTTGCAAATTAATTTAATTTATTGGGATTAATTAACTTAAATTATTAATTTAATTGAAATTCATAATTTTAATACTCAATAAACTAAATTAAATTCCCTAAATTACTACCTAACTAAATTAAACTAGCTAAACTAGCTAGATTAGCTAAATTATTAAGTTACTTACCTCTGTAGGCTTGCTCCTCGCTCCTCGCTCTTCAGCAATTGCTCCTTGCTCCAAACTCTTGCTCTTCAAGCTCCTCAACTTCTTCAAACATTCATAATGAAATGTTTTTATGCCCAAAGGGCTTTTAAAACAATTTTTTTTTTATAAAATTTTGATTTATTTTCGGGTCCGCGGAATTTTTTTCCGCCGACCCGCTCTCGGCTAGCTTAAAATCTCTCCCGGAGCGATTTTTTAAAGCTCGGGAGCGATCGGGAGCGATCGCTCCCCGATCGTTCCCGGGCTTTAAAAAGCGCTCCGAGAGCGACGGAGCGACCGCTCCCTAGGTCGCTCCCGAAATCGGCAGGGAGCGAAATTTTTTTGGGCGGGAGCGCGCTCCTGAAAATCGCTCCCGTTCGGGAGCGATTTAGGGAGCGCGCTGCCAAGCCGCTCCGGAGCGCGCTTCGGGAGTGGGTTCGATCCCAACTTTGCTGCATTTTATTGCAGAGCCCAGCTAGTTTTGATCCTGGGTTAATCACTTAGTTTATTTTTCTAAATTTGCATGAGAGATTTTCTAAAGTTTTTATAGTAAATATGGAATTTTCGATAATATCACTGCTGGTTACTGATCAATCAGGTTGTTTAAGAGTCAAGAGCTGTAAACTGTGTAGATCATCTAGGGTTTTAATTTTGTTTTATGTACATATTTTTTGGGCGATTTTTTCGTTTCAGGTTTGCATGGTTTCTGAAGCACCCAAGGGTTTATCAACACTGCATAGCTGCCGGGCTTGCGTCCTATGCTTTCTCTCACTTTTACGTTGCCAGAACCATTACGCAGCTCATCAGCAATTGTTGCCCAGGCATCCTGCGTCAATTCTCCTTCACACGCTGCTGTATCTTTCTTTTTCCTGTGTCTACCATTTCTGCTCATTTCACACAGCTGCCATCTCTACTACTCACTCTCTACGCATCGTTTCTTTATCTGCTCAGGCATCTTTCAGCAGTTTTCATTTCTCTACCAACAAATTTGCTCAGAAACCTCCGTTTAAATCTTCATTTTGCACCTCCATCATTGTCTATCGTTGCTCCATATGCATTTCAGATTTGGGTCCGGTTCTCAGCTCCCTCCGTCCCTTGTTCATAAACTTCCTCTGCCAAAGACCGCTCCAGCTTTCCGCAATTATCTGTGCAATCATCAAACCTTTGTTGATCCACATACACCCACACGCAAAAACAGTCCAAGCAGAAAATCGTTGAAATTCTCAGAGGCACGATGACGATTCAGGGTTTTTCTTTTATGGGCGTCAGTATGATTTTGCTGCTGCTCCTCTTCAACATGCCCTCAGCTCCAGCACCCGCATTCACAAATCTGCAAACACATTGTAATAAATCGCGTTTTACCTCACACGAGCAAGGTATCTGTGTTTTGGTGCATTGACAAGTATTTACGTGCATAGACAAGTCTCTGCATTCTGCGTCCAGTTGCAATCTTGCGTGGGTTTTTCTCCTTGCTGTTCCACCTCTGCCCGCCGTCGAGCCTCACAACCTGTACGCGGACCCGTGACCACATCCGATTTGAATTTTTGGAGTTGGCCGTAAGTATATGCGTGGGTTTGACATAGCGTAGGATTACGTATCGAATTTTTTTTTAGGTCTTAGTTTGTAAATATATATATGTGTTACTTTTTTGATAGCTTAGGTTTAGTTTAAATATAAATTCGATTTCATTTTTTTTATTTAGAGTAGTTACGTTTCATTTTCTTAGTTTTTTTTTAGTTTTGTTCAATATATATTTGTGCATACGTTATTTTTTTTGAAGGCTCGATTTTAAATATAAAAAAGGCAAATTTCATAAAAAAAAGAAAGTCTTTAGGGTTTTTAGTTTAAGGTTTTGGGGATTTTAGATTTTCATTTTTTTTTTAAATTTAATTTAGTTTTAGAATATATTTAAATTAGATTTTTTAAATTTTATTTTTAGGTTTTATTTTAAAAAAAAAAAAAATTTCATAAAAAAAAATTATAAAAAATTTATAAAATATAAAAAGACCAATAAAAATTTCTTTTATTTAGTCTTTAGATTAAATTTTTGTTTTAATTTAGATTTTTAAGTTTTAAAATTTTATCTTTATCTAAAAAACCATAAAAAAAATATATTTTGGGAATATTTTCGCCAGATTCGGTCTTGGCTCAAGCGCTTATCATGTTTTACTTTTTCCTGTTGAGATCAAGATTTTGATATGGAATTGATGTTTATCATGCATGAATGATCATTCTGAAGATTTGCTACAGGAATATAATATCTGGTTGTATCTTTCAAAGTTTATTTCTTTAAATTGCCAGATCATCGTTAAAAGCATTGTGAATTTACTGAACATCTTGCAAAGTTATTTGATGATAAATGATTACTGTGCACGGTTTATATCTCTGCAGCATCTGGTAATCAATCGTTTAAACATTAACTCCACAAGGCACTGGTTTTTTAACTTAACAAAATCAATTAAGTGCTTGTTTCCTTTCGTGTCTCCCAAACCAACTGTTTCACAGTTGGTCGTCCATTTCCCTACAGGGTCTACCCCCCTTAGCCACAGGAGACAGGCTTAAACGGAGAGATCGGGGATCAGAGTGACAGCCCCCGGTCTGAGCGTTGTCGTGACAATCTGTGCGATAACACTACCCACATTGGAAATCACAAGAGGAAAGACTATCTCTAAGGGACTATTTAGTAAAGAAGGAGAAGCTCTTACATGTGTTGTGTGGGGCAAGGGAAGTGTGAAATTTTGGTTAATTGTTGCAATTACTGGTTATTATTCTCCTATCTTTTTATATTATTTGTCAATTGCAATTAACTTGCGGACAATACTGAATAAAAACACAACTGCAACTTCACGAAAATAAATATTAGAGGAACTTCGAAAATAATGCACACTCACACAAATATAGAACACCAATATTTTCGGACAAATGTCCTTGGAAAAACCTCGAAGGGAAAACGAGTCTGCAGATAAGGTTTTATTATTAAAATTCCACAACAATTTGAGAGTACATCAATCTGCTTGCTTGACACTGGATAAGTTCCAGAAAATTTTCTCCATTACTCCAACTGGCAAATCGAACTGGAAACTCTAAGTTTCTTCTGCAAAAATCAACTCGGCCTCCTCCAATGAATTCACACCCTCTACCTACAACTTGGAATGGATCCTGTAATTCGCATTGGCAACCAAAAATGCTTCCAGAGATTCGTTTCGGTGAATATACGACCTCCCACTGTCTCCTCTGAAGTTACTCACACCTCCTCAGAGAATTATTGCAACAACTATAAATGGAATTTACTGCTCCAACAATTTGCACTAGGTAAACTGGTTATTTGCATTGTTTGCTTGACCCTCTTTTCTGCAGATAAGTTTGACCTTTCTCTGACACTGAAACTATTGGAAATCTTTGTCGAAATCTTCTCCCAAATTCTGCTTGTTGAAACCCTTCTGCTAGTGTTCCTGTGCTCCCTCTACATCCTTGCTCTCACTGCAATTTGTGTCTCCTTCATGCCCTCCAAATGACCCTTGATCTCCTCTTATAATCTCTTGTTGACAAATCAATGGCCATGATCTAATCACAATTGATGGCTAAGATCATCTTGACTCCATCAAGTGACTTTTCCAGATGTCTTTAGAGGAAAATCGATTTACCACACTTAATATTGATTAATTAAGCTATTTACCTAAGTTAGACTTAGGAAAATTTAATTAACTGCTTAATTAAATCTAGTCAAGGACTTTTCTTATGAAACCTTTTTTGGGTATTGGAGAAACATGTTCCTTATCCTCATAGAAACAATATGAGACTAGAACACGTGTCCGAGCTACACCAACTGACACTCCCTCTTAGTGAGGAAGGTGTTCTGCATAACACCCAACTTGTCTCTGAAGAAGATGAACCTCACCTTCCCCAAATCCTTCGTCAGAATACCTATTACTTACTCATTTGTAGGTATATACTGTAGCTGGACAATATTGTGTTGTACACAGTCCTTGATGAAGTGGTACTTGATGTATATATGCTTGGACCTATCATGAAACACTGGATTTTTTGACAACCTGATGCAACTCTCATTTTCATAGTGTATCACCGTCGTTTCTACTCTTTGACAAAACAAGGCTACCAACAACTTCTGAAGCCAAATGGCCTCGCATGTAGCCATGATAGTTGTTATGTACTCTACCTCAAATGAACACAATGCCACAAACTTCTGCTTCCTGTTGTACCAAGAGACAACTCTTGATCTCATGTTGAAGCATCACCCTAAAGTGATTTTCAAATCTACTGTGTTCCCTGCCTAGTCTGCATCAATATAGCCCACCAATATGACACTATCACCTCGAGCATACCTGATCCCATACTCAATTGTGCCACACAAATACCTTAACACATATTTCCCTACTATCCATTTCACTCCCTTTGGCTCCATGATGAATTGACACAGAGAGTTAATTGCATAGGATATGTCTGGCCTGGTGTTGGCCAGATACATGAGAGAGCCTATTAACTTCCTGTACAAGGTGGGGTCCACATTCTTCCCCCTGGATGTTTCTATCTTCCTCCAATTACTTATCATGGGTGTAGACATGGCCCTGCAATTCTCCATCCTGAATCTCCTTTGGACCTCTATGCAGTGTCTCCCTTGACCAAGTAAGATCTCCCCATCCGTCTGCCGTACCTCCATGCCTAGAAAACAGTGCATTAACCCCTTGTCCTTCATCTTGAAAATTGTTGCAAGGTCCCTCTCGCACTGCTCGTGAGCCCTAGTGAACCTGTCAAGAACAAGTTGTCCACATACATGACAAGAATGAAACCATCTCCCCCAACCACCAAGTAGTAGAGGTTGTTGTCTACCTCACCCTTCACAAATTCCATGTCCTGCAAGTATCTATTGATGTGTCCATACCATGCCCTAGGAGCGTGCTTGAGCCTATACAAATCTCTCTTCAACCTGCACTCATGGATCTCTCTGTTGTGTGTCACAAAGCCCTCTGGTTATTCTATATACACTTTCTCCTCTAGTTCACCATTCAAAAATGTCATATTGACATCTATCTAATGGATCTTCCATGTCCTCTATGTTGCTAATGAGATAACAACTTTTATAGAAGTGTACCTGGCCACAGGAGCAAATGTCTCCTCATAGTCTATTCCCTCCTTCTGAGAGAACCCCTTGACTGCGAGCCTAGCCTTGTACTTCTTGATGTTTCCATTTGCATTGTGCTTGATCTTATAAATCCAATGTGATCCAACCACCTTCCTATCTTTCGTTCTTGGTACAACCTGCCAAACATCATTCTGCATGATTGAAGAATACTCCTCAACCATTGCATCCTGTCAAACCTATTGTTGCGCGACCTCCTGATAACTGGAATGCTCGCTATCAATTAACTGACTAAGAAACACCATGTAGCCAGTGTATTTCTCTGGTTGTCTTCTCTCTCTCTCTTTCCCACTAGGGAGCCCCCACAAACTCTTGAGCATCCTTGAGTGTAGCATGAACCTCTCGGTTGCTCCTGCCAACAATGGACTTAGGAATATCCTCCTCAATGTCCTCTTGATGCATCTTTCAGATCTGATGCATCTACTACTTCATACTTTGTGAAGCCTCAGGAACCCCTGCACCTGAGCTAGTGGATGTACTAGTGACTGTACTCATGCTTTGTTGTTTCCCTTGATTCTATTGTGCAACTATGGGATCCTCTGCTCGCTAGTCAATCTGATCTTCAATTGTTGTCAACTCTCTGGACCTTCTATATGCCTTGTCCTCCATGAACTTGACATCTTACCTAACTATAATTCTATTGGCCCCTAGGATGAAGGTCCTGTATGCCTTCAAGGTTTCACTATACCCAACAAAATAACCTTGCTCTGCAGTCTGATCCAGCTTCAAACGTGTCTCTCTTGGAATATGACAGTATGCTAGGCAACCAAATATCCTAAAGTGACTAACATTTGGCCTCTTGTCGGTGAAAGCGTCCTCAAGAGTTATCTTGCCAAGTGCTCTATGTGGGACCTTGTTTTAAATATAAACTGTCATACTACATGCCTCTGTGAAAGTTCCTAGATCTAACAATCTCAGTAATCCTATTGCAACTAGCTGAATCTACCTCTCCTAGATTATAAATTACATTACAAGCTTATTTCATATTTCTTCATGAAACGTTGAAGTAAATTACTGAAGCGACCTATACCAAATAAAATATGATTATGAAACATAAAAACTAAGAAAGGAAAATAGAAACACATAAGACAGTTATTTTTGGACAAATTCCCTGGAAAAACCCAATGCGGGAAAACTGGTGTAGTAGCTCTGAGGGTTTATTATTATTAAATAGTAGCAAAATCTGAATACATCATTGAATACCTCACAGGATTATTCAGTTACAGAGAGAAATATTGGCAAAAGCTTTATGAGTTTTACCTCACACAATCACTAAGAAATCCTAGTTGATCTAGCCCCAAATTGACTGCTCCCCAGCTTTTCTGGCTGCCTCAGTGCAGTGTATGCATTAGCCCAGCGTCAAGCTCTCTGGGTGTTGCATCACTTCGCTGGCTGGTCGATCTTCTGCCCAGGAAATTCACTTTCTTCCTCCTAGTCTCACACCCTGGCTCCCAACTTCTGAAAATTGAATTCCTTTGCAGATTTCAGACTCCTCTATCTCCCTCTACGTTAGTTCTACGTGGCCCTTCTGGCCCTGCATCAAGGCTTCTGGATCACTTATCGCCTCTCTCTGTTGATGTATCTCTGACTGAGAATCTCTCTCTCCAGAAGCTACTATCCCTGCCCCTCAAATGCAAGATATCTCCTCAATCGATTTTTCCTCCTGAGAACTTCTCACTTCAGAAAATCGATTTTCTCTATCTCTATGTGTGTTTTCCAAATGATCCTCAATCCCCTTCTTATATCTTCCTATTGGACAACCAACGGCCTAGATTAAACCTTAATCAAAGGCTCAGATCATTTTGTCTTGATTTGTAGATTTTTTAAGAAGTTTCACCCCTGATTAGATTAGTACCCATTAATATTTTAATTTTCCTAAGTTTAGACTTAGTAACCCCATTAAAAATATTAATTATTTTAATAAAATCACTTTTGAGTGGAATTTCCCAAAGCGCTTCCTAGGTTCTTTGCAGTACTTGTGCCCAAGCCTCCCTGCAAAATTTGAGGCTTAGAGCACATCTGATGCTACCCCAAATAAACACTCCCTCTTAGCGAGGAATGTGCTCTAACAATACACTGCTACTGCATACTCCTCTGGCACTGAAGTATCATCCTTTGCGTTGTTGATGTCTGACATGTTGTCCACCAACTATTGGGTTGCTTCTGCTACTGTATTATTTCCTTTGACATTTCCATTGCCAATGCTACATATGTACTGCAGCTCCCTCTCAAACACTACATCTTTTATGCTGCTAGCATTGCCACTGCTAACACTGCATCCATACTGCAACTCAGTTACTGAGAGAAGAAACTGAAAACACCCAAAATTAGATAAGTATCTAGTGGATACTCCTTAGTGCTGAAATCTTGATTGTTTCGAGTCCCACGCTCTCTTCTGAAGCCACTACGCTGCTGAGGCTCTACACTGTGCCTCCTTGCGTTGCTGCCTCTCTGCTCTGCATTGATCACCTTTTGGCGCTACTAACCACTGCATCTGTTGAATCAACACTCCATGGCACCATCTGAAACTCCACCATCCCACTACTATTGATCATGGGCTCCCGTAGCAAGGTGAGGATCCGAGAGGTGGGATCTTCAAGGATCTTGCCCATTTGTAGCTCTATCGAACTACAATTCTATATCATCCCACCTCCCTCCTAGAGGGATCTTGGCTGTCATGGTGAACTCCTCCTCCTATTCGATATTTGTGGCTGCAACCTTAGGATCATGCTTCTCACCCTTGCCCTTTTTCTTCAAAGTTAGGATGCATAGTGGCCCATCTCGCCACATCTGAAGCACTTCACCTTGGAGATGTCCTTCTTTCGTCTTTTTTGCCCCTGTTGTCCCTTCGATGAAAGGGTTGTGTTACCCTCATCCTCTACTTTGGGCTTCAACCCACTGTTGTTGTTGCTCCCATCAAGTTTCACCTTGAGTAGGTCTCTCCTGAGCTCTTCTTATTTCAGAGTTGCCCACATCTCATCCCAATTTGGCAATGTTGCTCTGCCCAGGATACTCTGGACAAAGATTTGCCACTCACCCGATACGGAATTTAGAGCCAGCCTTACTAACTCCAAATCCTGAGATGTATGCCCCGCAAATGACAGCTCATCATGGGTCTCCTTCAATTTCCTGAAGAATGGATCCATAAGTTCTCCCTTCTGCATCTGAGCATATCTCAACTTCTGCTCTAAGTACATCTTCCACTGCTCGAAAGATCCCTGATACAATGTGGCCAAGGCATCCCACATCTCCTTAGTAGTCCCTTTGCTAGCAACGTGGCACACCACGTGATCCTTGACTCTATCCAGGATCATCCTTTTCGCCTTAGCCATCTCAGCTCTATGCTTCTTTACCGGATCTGCATCCACCGGGACAACTACCACATTATCAACATACATCTTGAGGGCATGCTCATCTAGAAGGAAGGTCATTCTAGCCTTCTAGATGACATAGTTGGAAGCCCCGTCCAACCTACCCTGATCTCTCAAGCCACTGGTTTCCATCTCCTCCGAAAAATGTCGAACAACTCCCTCTTTCTCTGTACTGCGTATATCCTAGGCTAACTTACGCACTCCCTGATGGATTTGGTACGTTGTTGCTTCTTTGTTGCTCAGCAAATGAGAAATACTGATTTCCTCGGCAAGAAATCACTGAGGAAGTATTCCCTCACTATGTGATCTGCTTCTTCCTTCTGACGGATTTTCTGCCTAGCACTCAACTTACAGAAACTGCGTCCCTCTAGCTCTGCTTGGCTCTGCGTAGCTCCCTCTGCCTTGGTAATTTTTCAATCCAGCAATCTTACCTCTTTGTCGACTCACTCAGAGAGAGACACCCACGAAAATATAGCTCTCCTGGCTAGAACTGCAATCCCTTAGGGGATTCCAACTGTTGCTTGCTACAATAGTTGGCCCTTGCTTCAGTGCTAGATCTGCTCTTCCTATTTCATATTAACAACTCTGATACCATGTGAAAATTCCTAGATCTAAAAATCTCAGGAATCCTACTGCAACCAACTATATCTACCTCTCCCAGATTGTAAATTACATTAGAAGCTTATTTTAGATTTCTTCATGAAACATCGATGTAATTACTGAATCAACCTACACCAAATTAAATATGATTCTCAAACATAGGAACTGAGCAAGGAAAATAGAAACACATAGGAAACAGTTATTTTTGGACAAAATTGCTCGGAAAAACCTAATGCAGGAAAATCGGTGCAGTAGTTCTGAGAGCTTATTATTATTAAGCAGTAGAAAAATCTGAATACATCACTAAATACCTCACAGGGTTATTCAGTTACAGAGAGAAATACTGGCAAAAGCTTTGTGAGTTTTACCTCACTCAATCATTGAGAAATCCTAGCTAATCCAGCCCTAAACTGACTGCCCCCTGGCTTTTCTAGCTGCCTCTACTCTTTGTCTGCATCAGCCCAGCGCCAAGCTCTCTGGGTGCTGCATCACTTCTCTGCCCAGGAAATTCGATTTCTGCCTCCTGATCTCACACCCTGGCACTCGGCTTCTGAAAGTCGAATTCCTTTGCAGATTTCAAACTCCTCTCTCCCCCTCTGCACTGGTTCTGTGTGGCCCTTCTAGCGCTACATTAGCCTCTGCGTTAAGGATTTTGGATCACTTACTACCTCTCTCTATTGATGTATCTCCGTCTAAGAATCTCTCTCTCCAGAAGCTGCTATCCCTACCCCTCTACTGCAAGAGATCTCCTCAATTGATTTTTCCTCTTGAGAACTTCTCACTTCAGAAAAATGATTTTCTCTATCTCTCTGTGTGTTTTCTAAATGACCCTCAAGCCTCTTCTTATATCTTCATGTTGGACAACCAAAAGCCTAGATTAAACCTTAATCAAAAGCTCAGATCATTTTGGCTTGATTCGTGGATTTTTTCTAAAAGTTTCACCCTTGATTAGATAATACCCATTAATATTTTAATTTTCCTAAGTTTAGACTTAGGAACCC
>APFE030610615.1:132883-166149 GCA_000404065.3 Pinus taeda
ATATATTCGCGTTTCCCCGTTTCCAAAATTTGGGGAGGTCGCGTTTCGTTTCGCTTCCGCGTTTCGTCTCGTTTCCCCGTTTCCCCGTTTCGTGCAACTTAGCTTTGACATTTTTTGTGTTCTCTACTTCTTCAATGAGTATCACATTGGTATTCACTCCCATAAGTATTATGCCCCTTTCCCTTGTGTATGTTCAATGCCCTACTCCAACATTATTTGTCTTCATTAACTTTATTTTTCCATATGAAAATGGACATGAGGAACTTTGTGACCAAATGAAACATCCACTGCAATCTGCAACCTATTCCTATGACTACCTTTTTTGAAGGTCTACTTTGTTGGTGATTCCCTATATTTTTCCCAGAGAAGTAAGACATGCCAAGCCATTCCAACTCCATTACACAATGAAGCTCTTGTTTGGAGGAATAATCTACAAGTTATCTCCTCTCGAGGATTTTCACCTTCAATGGACATGTCTCTAAGCTCTAATACCAACTGAGAAGAAAAAACAAGCAAAAGAAAGCAACAAAAAGAAAAGGAGAAGCATTCAATAAGACATGTACATGAAGTATCAAAATTGTAGGTTGCTTCACTTTCTTCATTAGTTGCCTTTAAATAGGGTTAAGGTACATAGAACCCATTTTTACAAAACAAACAATGGTTTTCCCAAAACTATTTGCATAAAACCACTTTGACCAAATTAAATATTCATAATATAATATTTGCACTATAATGCTATCACAGCTAATAAGTGGCCTTTAGTTCTATAATGAATGCTAGCTCTTTTGTGGCCTAGGTTAGAAGATAAGCTATTTTCTTATATTTTTGTAATTTTATAATATAAGATGAAATGTTTGTGGGCAAAAACATGGAAAATGATTACCAAATCTTTTGGAGACATTGATGGACCAATGTCCTCAACAATATTTGAGGAAACATTTATATCATCACAAAGATTACAAACTCATTTTTGGACAACTATGTCCCTAATGGTGAATAATTGAATGAATTATTTTATTTATTTGTGTAACATTTTAAGTGAAACTATATTTTTGAAATTTGTCATCTCACGGAAAGACACTTTCAACATAGCCTTTATCTTTCCAATATTTTAGGTCTCAAAATAACTTAAGAAATATGTATTTTTAACACTTTAAATTTCTATATTTATTTAATATGTTATTCCATATCTAACTTTAAATATTGCAATTTGCAACTTCTCAGAAGAAAAAGCTGTATATTTATATTAAGGCAATATAAAGGTCAAAAAGTTACAGAAATACATATGCCTCAAAGGAGCAGATCATAAAATGCTCTGAGGGAGCATAGAGAGTCAAAAAAAGTGTGGAAGGGAATAACATAAGCAATGGTCCTGGAGAAGTCAGATATATGGAAACATAAAGACCAGCATGAAAAATGAACAGAAGGCCGTCCGTTATATGATGACAAAAAACCACATAGGATCTATGCCCTGTTACTTGTGATGTATTCATATAGAGAGCATATGCAGGGCAGAATGGAATTGAGAGGGACATTAGAGTAGTCGAAGATCCTATGATTTCGCCAACGCCATACAAACCAGACTGTGATAATGAGGAGTGGGCGACGATTCTCACATTGAGAAGACCACCAAAGGAAAGCAGCCTGCACAGTGTCGAAGACAACATGAGGAAAATTGTATAAATGTGCAAGTTCATACCAGATATCCTGAGTGGGGCCGCAATGAAAGAAAATATGGAAATTTGTCTCTTCATTTGACTCGCATATGGAGCATCTGCTGGGGCCATGCCATGATCGTTTTCTCAAGTTGTCCCACGTCAGGTTCTTGTTGCTGAAAAGAAGCCATGCAAAATAGATCATCCTTGGCGGGCATCCAGTCTTCCATAAAACCGTGGGGAAGATTGGAGCAGAAACCGGGACCAACGTAGAGATGAGCTCTGAATATATATCTTTGACGCTGATGGGAGCTGAGGCGTTGGTAGAGAACCAGTATAGGTGGTCGGAAGGACCGCTGCGCAGAGTCCCAGAAGCCTGTAATGACGAGCACACTTATAACCAAGCAGGGGAAAGAGGAGCCGGCAGACCGATCTGTGCAGCAGACTTCCAAGTGGGGGAGGGGCCCGCCCAGTCCAAAATGACTTTGTCCCATGTGAAAATTCCCAAGTGGTGCATGGCGGAAATAACATTTTCAGGAAGGAAGAAACTTTTTTTGCTGGCAATCGGGTCAATTCCAAAGAGCACATGTGTTCCGGAGTGTAGACGCCATCTGAGCTTAGAAAGGAAGTATTTCTCCATAGATTTAAGGCTGAGCCAAATGGAAGAGCCTCTATGAATACCAGTAGTGCCCCTGCGAAACCAGAATTCCAGACCCCGACCCTTCATGTATTTTTGTTGGATTGTAACACTCCATGGCCCTGTGCCAAAAATGCCTCTGTGGAGAGTTTTGCAAGTAAGAGACCTGCCAAAGGTACACAGGTCTTTCAGACCCCATATGCCCAGTTGTTTTGGCACTGTGATCCTATGCATTTTGGTCAAATGAATCTTTGATTGATGTTTGCTGCCACCCCAGATAAAATTGGCTGTGATTGAGGTCAACTGTTTGATGATGCTGATCGGGAGATGAAAGAGGTGTGCCCAGTACACCGCCATCTGAAGCAGAACAGCTTGGGAGAGTGTGACCCTGCCCGCCAGAGAGAGATATCGGTATTCCCAAGTAGATATGCGTTTATAAAATCTCTCAGTCAGCCATATCCATTCGTGCTTGCAGTAACCGGTGGGCTTTAGGTGGAATCCGAGATATTTGAGACCCTAGGAGAGAGGGGCCGAATCGATGCCGAAGAGTTGGGAAATCCATGCCACCATATCCAAATCCACATCGTTGTGATATAACATAGACTTAGATTTGTTGATGAAAAGCCCAGTAGCATTGTTGAAACGATCCAGAATGTCTTTGTAGCAAATCCATGAAGATCGACAGAGCATAGCAAACAAAAGAACATCGTCTACAAAGAGATTGTGAGAGATATATAACTGTCTGCATATTTTAACCGGCTCAATTTTCATCTCGAACACGGCTTTGTTGATATGTTGGCTCAGAGTATTCATGACGAGGATGAATAGAAGACGTGACAGCGGACAGCCCTGTCGCAGTCCTCTTTGTGCCTGGAAGAAATGTGTTGGGAGGCCGTTAACGATAACAGCATAATTGACATTCATAAAGCATGCCAAAATCCATCGGATGTTATGTGTCCGCAAACCAATCTTAGCCAGCAAGCATTCCATAAACCCCCAGTCGATGCAGTCGAAAGCCTTATGAAGATCAATTTTCACGATGGCCGCAGCCTGGTGTTGGGCTTGGAGAGAGAAAAGGCATTCCTGTGTGTTAGCCACAGCGTCGAGGATGTTCCTGCCATGAAGGAAAGCGTATTGGTCTTGTGACAAGGAGGAGGCCAGATATCCTTTGATCCGTTCAGCAATGATCTTAGTGATGATCTTAAAGGAAATGTTGCACAGGGAAATCGAACGGTAGTCCTTAAAAGTTTCAGGATCAGCATTCTTTTGGATAAGAGCAATCAGTGTCGAGGAGGTGTGTGGATGAATGGTGCCAGTAGTTCTTGAAGCCTTGACCATGGAGAGGATATCCACCTTGAATATATCAAAGAAATGGATAAAAAATTCGATGGTCTAGCCATCGGGTCCTGGGCACTTGTCCTTTTGGAAGGACTTCATTATTCGAAGAAGCTCCTCTTCTGTGACTGGTTTGTATAAAACCTCATTTGCATGATCGTCAAATATAAGGGGGGCCGGGTCAATACCCCATAAGAGATCCTGAAATGCAACATTGGGTCTCCGCGAGAATTGTTGCTTGAAATAAGAAACGGCTTCCCTGGAAATGTCTAGTTGGGAGACAAAGGTGTCGCCATTGGCATTCTTGATCTTCCAGATGGCATTCTTATTTCTTCTCAAGTTGGCGAACTTGTGAAAAAATTTCGTGTTTTTATCTCCCTCGCGCAGCCATGTTGCCCTACTTTTAAGCCGCCAGGTGGCCTCCTGCCTCTTGAGAATATCAGATCTTTTCCCCTCGAGAGAATGGATACGACATTTCATGTCAAAAGTGAGGGAGTGGAAGTAGCTGCCTGTATGATGAGATCGATCTCCTGTTGGAAATGGAGGAGATCCGCCTTGTCCTTTTTCTTTTGCTCCACTTCCCAGGCTTTAACGATCTTTTTTAGCGCCAGTAACTTCTCACGAAAAGAGTGGGGGGGAAAATGCGAATGAGAAGAAGAAATCTTTTCCCATGTGCTGGAGATGAGCTCGTTGAAGGCGGGGTCCAGCAGATGTGAGCAATTGAATTTGAAAGGATAGCCCTTTTTGGCGCCACTGTCCAGCCAAGAGAGGATGATGGGGCGGTGATCGGAGACCAAAATATTTTCCACCGAATGACTTGGCATGCCCAGAATGTCGATAACACTGACGTGTACCAAAAACCTGTCGATCCGTTTGGCGATGTAGGCCTGGTCAGTCCTTCCATTTGTCCACGTCGGCTTCATCTCGCCATGAGCAATGTCTATAATGTTATGATTAAGATCAATCTTGAAGGATTCTGCAAGAGAGTCGGGATGCCTACAATGACCCCAGCATTCATTAGAATTTAGAGTGAGATTAAAGTCACCAGCAATAATCAGGTGTTCAATGTCAAAGGTAGCAGAGGAAAAAAAATTTGACCAGAAAGGGGTCCTATTTTTATAGGGCGCATATATATTAAGAATATTCAGAGGGATGTTGATGCCTCTGACTGTGGCTGAAATGAAGATTCCAGCAAAGCACTTGTATGCTTTCGCTTTGACACGGGATGGATCCCAGAGAGTCGCTAGACCGCCAGAAAGCCCGTCTGCATCTATGGCCACCATGTACCAGGATGGAAGAAGTTTCTTGAAATATGTGAGAGAAGCCTCACAATTGCGCATAGTTTCCTGTATGATGATGATACTCGGACGAGAGGAGCGGAAGAATTCCCTGAGCGTTAGAAATTTGGGGTCAACGTCGAGGCCCCGGATGTTCAGAGAAATGATAAAATTCATTTTGAGGGCTCGCCAGCCACATTTGCTCTAAGGGGCTGTGAGACCGGAAGATCGTGAATGGGAACATCAATGAGAGAGAGATTTCGAACGCCGTGTTCTGTGACTGTGGTTCTGCCTCTGAAGTGCCTGCTGCCACCACGTGTTTTCTTCCTGACAGCGATATTCTTAGCTAAATCTGGGCTAATGAAAGGCAATCCAGGAGCCGGAGGTTTGTGAATGGTGAGGGGTTCAAGTTCGAGGGATTTACGGGATAGGAAAATGTCAAGGTCGCTGTCAGGTTGGTTAATGGGGGAAGACGTGGGGGAGTTAACAGGAGTGACGGATGTGCAGGGACCCTTTCCCTTGATTTGAGAAAGAAGTGTCTTGTTGGGGGAGGGGGTAGAGGAGGAGATAGGGATGGGAGATGTATCGAAGGAGAAGTCTTTGATAGATAGTGGGATGGGGGATGGGATAGCAGCGGGGTCGACGGGTTCCGGGATAGGGGGGCAAGGGAGAGCGGGGGGAACAGGGTGAGAAGGAGTAGGACGTGGGGAGGGTTCGCCAGATGTGGGGAAAATAGGAGGGTCGGGAGAAGCCGCAGGTTTTTGGATGTTCGGAGGTTCAGGGGAGGAGGAAAAATCAAAAGAGGTGGGGTATCCAGTTCGGTGACGAGAGTGGCGGGGGCGGGAGAGCTTGAGGCGGGGGCAGCATTTTATCAAGTGTCCTGTTTTGTGGCAGGCAGCACAGCGAAAAGGGATTCCCCAATAATCCAGGCGCTGATTAATATGGAGGTTTCGCCAGTCAATTTCAAGGAATTCGAGATATCCACCCCGATAGGATTTCTCTATGAGAATCCAAGCGATTCTCTTATCCTTCTCACCAATGCACCAGGGGTCCACATAGACGAACCGTCCAATCGCGTTCCCAATCTCCTCAAGTGTTTCCTTCGACCAGAATTCGAGGGGAATGTTTGGCAGCTTCACCCAAATGAGATTGTTGGACGGTGTGTTACTTAAAGGGTCAAACCCAAGATACCATCGGTAGAGGGCAAGAAAGCTGCGCTTGTAAACCCAGGGTCTCTTTAAAATGGCTTCGGCGTCTCCAACAGCAAGGAAATGAAAAAAATACCATCCTTTCATAAGATTAGAGATGACAGGGATATACCGATGACAGGTTTCCAATGGGATGCAAGCCACTGACGCATATCAGAGGCATTCATAATAGGAAAATGCCATCGCCCAATGAGAGCAAGATGTTGAAGGCTGTCAATACGTTCAGAGAGATGAACGGAGTCCAGCTTAAGAGCCGAAGGCGGGGCAGATGTCCGAACGGGCTTGTAAGATTTGTTGTAAAGCGGACGCTGAGGAAGTGATTGGTCTTTGTCACCCCGATGGATGGGGGGGGAGAAACGGGAGGCCGACAGGACGGTTTGATAGCCACATCATACAAAGCGCCCTGCCAGTCAGCACCAGCTGAGCCGGTCAGCCAGGCCTATTCAGCATCTAATGTGGCATTTATAAGTGCCTCAGTAGCAGCCGAGTCAGAGCCGCCCTCCATGCACGCCAATCGCAGTCGAAAATCCCGCCTGGGATTAACAAGATTTGGAACAGCAGAACAATGTAGATGGAGGATAGAGCATATATTGCCTGGAGAAGGAAACTTAAATGCGGAAAAGACCCAATCTGACAAAGCAGATAAAAGGAAGGGTCGAGAATAAAGAGGACAGCCGGAGAAGATAATCCCAATGTGTCAGGGGCAAGATAAAGCAGAAAAACAGCCACAGGAAGGAAGAAAAATAGTGAAACGTGGCGTCAGCAAGCCGCCAATCATCCAAAAAGGATGAGAAAACGGATGAAAATAGTAAAAGCATGAACAAATAACACAAAGAGGTTCGAAGGAACAATCCCAAAAGTGGAGATTTGAAAAAACCACGGTGACGGATTTTTGAAAACCACGGCGGTAATTCCGGCGACTGGAACTAGGAGGAGGCAATAGAAAGGCAGACTAGAGAGCAGGGGGGACGCAGCAAGAGAAACAACAACAGTATAACTGAAAAATGCACCACCATTTACCAAGCTTGAACCTGACATCTTTGCATGGTTTGTATATAGTAAAATGTGCTTTAAGCATCTGAAAAAAATCCATGTTCGAGAAGCAGAGCAATCATAAAATATATAACCCGAAATAGAGGCAACTAGGAACAGACTATAGTCCGATTCACAGCTATATCAGGAAAAAAATCAACGATGCTATGGCTACGACAATAAACCCGAGTACAGGCATATCAGGAAGATTAATCTATGATACTGTGTCTAGGAAAAGAAAATTAGATAACAAAACAGGATGGGAGGAGAGCGTGAGACAGACCTGTTACCGCGTAGACGACCACTGTGAGCGAGAGTGACCGCCATGAAAGAGTGCAGCAAATGTAGACAGGAGCTAACAGAAGGAGAGTGTAACAGAGGAGAGTCGACCGACTAAAGGTCGACATGCGAAAAACGCCCAAAACAGTTCACCGGAGAAGCTCTGTGCATAAATGGAGAAAACTAGGGACGAGAGTTTAGACTAGTAAATGGGACAGATGGCAAACCTGGAGTGTCAACCACGAGCATCAAACAGGTTGATGAAAAAGGGAGACCAGCGATGGAGAATGTAACAGCTGTCCCAAAGAGGGATGAACGGAAGGAAGACGTTGGTTGGTCGCCATGAAAACGTGCTCTCGTTGCAGTGGTCACCGCAGTGGTCCTCTCACAGTGGCCCTTCCAGAAACCCTGTGCAACCAAAAACCATGATATCTTGCAATTTGCAACTTATCTCATTTAATCTAACTTTTTTCTTTTCTTTGGATAGTTTGAATTCATGTATCAATAAATATTAGCTATTTTCTAGGTACATAAATTATTATTATCTCTCATATCTTACAAAATTTTCGCTTATTGAACTTGTGACATAATTTACTTTGTAAGATATTAATGAATACCCTAATTTCACTAAATATTGATAAATATTTCTAATTTTTTCTAATTAAAATCCTATCCCAATATAAATTTCTAATAAAATTGTCCCCGGCTTTTTATAACTTTGATGCACATAAAACCCAAATACCCATATCACCACCCCTTCCACGTCAATCCCTATTTGATTTTCATTTTCACAATTTAAGACCCTTTATTAAAATCAGCGTCCGTAAAAACAACCTGCCATATTTAACCCTTGAGTTAACTACAAATTCATTCATTTAAATTCTAAATGCGTATCCATTGCTAAAAAGAGCCTAAAGTGCTCAACTCTGTATTTTGGAATATGTATTAGCGTTCTCGACATGTTACTGTACATTTCAGTATTGTTCTCATAAAAAAACCAACGGAACTCATATCTTGACTTGTCATCTTTTTAGATTCCGACTTTGCCATAAATTGTGGTGGACAACAAATTACGTCTGCTATAGGGGTTGTTTATGAGAAGGAGAACGAAACACTCAATGCTGCCTCATTTTATGTCAGCAATACCCAAAATTGGGGAGTTAGCGATACTGGATATTTTTTGGACTCCAATAATCCAACTTATATAGCAACCAGTCAGTCTCAATTTACAAAGACATTAGACACAGAACTGTATCAGACAGCACGCTTATCTCCCAGCTCACTTCGATATTACGGTTTAGGGCTGGAGAATGGACCATATGCAGTAAATTTACAATTTGCAGAGACAATGTTTGTAGATTCACCAAGCTGGAAGAGTGTTGGAAGACGCATTTTTGATGTTTATGTTCAGGTATGATAAACGATTGCAGTGTTGCTCGCTCTTCTGTTCAAATATAAAATAGGATATAATACTTTTATTTATTTCCTCCCAACAGCCTGTGCATCTGTGCATTATTTTTCTTTTGGACTTTAATTGTCACTATCTTTTTGCCTCTGGAAAATTAGAGTTTTGTATTAATATGCCAGTAGTTAAATGAAAATGCATGAAGCATATTTCTACATTTTGTTTGTTCCTCGGGTGCATGATGTATAAATTGCACAAACTAAATGTCATAAATATTATGTACGTTGATGTTGTAGGGGCAGAAAGTATTAACGGATTTTGACATCCGAAAGGAGGCAGGAGGTTCAAATATTGCTCTTGTTCGGTCTTTCAAGACTAATGTAACAGAAAACTTCCTTGAAATTCATTTTTTCTGGGCTGGAAAGGGCAGTTGCTGTATTCCAAGGCAAGGAACCTATGGACCATTAGTATCAGCTATAAGTGTTACCTCAGGTTAAGATAAAAGATAGTATGTTTCATTAAATTAAAAACTTATGGAGAGAGTAGCTTTCTATCATGGATGGGCTGTGTTTCAAGATGCCTGCACTAAATGTTTCTCATATGAGCTGTCATACATTGTTTTTCTATTATGAAACTGGAAATCCATGGTCAGTTCAGTTAGCTTTTCTACTTCATGATATTTAATCGTGGGTAGATTTCAACACCCGTTGTTGAAGGCACTGTACTTTCCATCTTCATGGCGAAGAAAAGAAAGACAGGAGTGCATACCTGAATCACTTTGAACAACCCCAATAAAGTTATCTACAATGAACTTCCCAACTGGAATAAAATCTCTTCCATCAAAATTCCTTTTATGGCTGTTAAAATTTCTTTTAACGGAGATGAAACATTCGACAATAAAGTTTTGTATTTCATAATTTCTCTTCAACGGAGAATTTTCTCAAGTGTTATCTATTATATGATGAAATTTCGCAACTGGCATAGCTTCGTGAGTTTATGTTATGCTTTATCTTTAACTTTAAATATTGTTTTGGCATTCCCACATTTTGTCACCACTGAATTTCATGTTTAAGTTTCATTTATGTACTTTTTCTGTTTTGGATAATGAGCAAACATTAACAAAATTACCTTATTTTAGTTCCATTGATGTACCTTTTTGTTTAGTTCCATTGATATACCTTTGTCGAGGAAAAAACACTAACATATTATCTTATTTCTGAGTTCTTATCAGTAAACAGCCACAAATTGTCCTCTGTTTACATTACTTAACGATTATATACCATGGATTTTCTTCATTTTATTTTGTTCTAGTGTCCATGGATATTGTAAGCCCTTCATATCTGTGGTTGTTATATAAAAGTGAAACATATTAAAACATTTATTAAAAATAGATAATTTGAAAAAGGTAAGGCTTATGATATTTCTGAGTTCTTATCGGTAAACAGCCACAACGGTCCTCCGTTTACATTACTTAACTATTATATACTATGGATTTTTCTTCACTCTATTTTGTCCGTATGTGCATGCATATTGTAAGCCCTTCATATATATAGTGGTTATATAAAGTGAAACGCATTTAAACTTTTATTAAAAATAAATAATTTGAAAAAAATCAGGCTTAAGAAATGTATTATTTAATAATATCATTAACATTGATCATGTTTGAATTTTTTTGTTGAGATATAAATTTATTCCTTTAATTCTGGTTTTTTTTAAGATATAAATTTATTAAATTAGGTGAAATATTTGAATGTAAAATAAAGGAAAAAGTAGTTTAAAAGAAATTGATTAATACAAATTACACTTAAATTTGTAGCAGAAGGGAAGATTTTTTTATTAAGGTTTTTTTTGGATTCAAATATTTTTTTTAACTAAACATATTTTTCTCTTGTAATTAGAAGTTTACTGTGATGTTTTTATCTTTCACCAGAAATTTATTAAATTTTGATTTTAAGAGAACTTTAATAGAAAACACCCAACTTCCCCATAATATTTCTCATCCTAGCATTTTTAATCTATCCCATTTTTCAAAAAACATCAGTGGACTCAACATTGTAGCTTTCACATGGTACAGAATTCTTCCATTTATTTTGATGCATATTAGGATCAAATTCTTTCTTGGCCTTAGTCCATTATTTAACCAATTATCTATGCTATTGTAGTGTCTTTTCTTTTTCACCTAGAGCCTAGTCTATTCTTCATCGTCTAGGATATATCTATTTAGACTTAACTTATTTATTTATTTATTTGATGGTTTTTGTTATTTATTGAGATTATTTTTTTTATATTCTGATTTATTTTTTAATGGATATCTTAGAGACTCCCATACTCCCATATGCCATTGTTGGTTGAGGTGTTTTGAGTTCCATTGACCTAATTTGGTCATTTGTGTACATTAATATAATGTTTCTTTCAATGAAGTTATTGGTACTCCCTATAGAAATGTATACTTCAATTGTGATTCAAATGTATTTCAGCTTCTTGTTTGGTATTGTTTTTTGAAGAGGAACTCAATATCTATTTAGCAAGAATTCATGCTCTTATAAGGTATGGACAAAGATCTAGATGATTCCCATAATATCTTTTCCTTTTCTTACATGTTTCATTTACATACATATGTTGATGTCCTTTGGAGACTCACTAAAATTCTTTCTTTTTTTCAACGAAGTCATTGGTCCTCTCCATGAATATTTCAGCTCTAGTGTGGTATTGTTGAAGTCAAACTTGTTTTCTATTACCATGAATTAATGCCCTTAGAAGTTTCAACAAATATTGTGAATGATCTCCAGTAGTATCTTCTTCTCCTGTTACATGGTTTGTTTATCTATGTTTTCACTTCTCGTGTGTTATATTGTTCTAAGGTAAATTTAGATTTGTTTATTGATAGTTTAATTAGGACAATACATTATTTACTAAGATGTTTTTAGTTGTTCTCAAGAAAGTAAGTAATAATTATAAACAAAACTCTTTATGTGATTATTACTTTTAACTCTATACATTCTTTTCATGTATATTTATGAAATTCACACAACATAAAAATATCACAACTTGTATTGTTGTGATTGCCTCCCCAAGATCTTAACCCTTGCTCCTAACCCATATTGGGTATGCATGCTTGGTTATTGATAACCCTAAACTTAAGCATATTCCCAATAGAATGTATTAGAATTTGGTACCGATTGAATGAAATAATGAAAAAACTCACATTACCTTTTCTCCATAAATAACTATAAAATGGAAAATATGCCATTAGAAACATGTTGAGTAAATTGAGTTATGAATCATTAGTGAAAGATTGGAGGAAGAACATAGTGTGTGGAAAGCCATAATGTATTTTCCCATAGGCAAATAAAATGGGGTGTTTACAATAAAAGTGAAGTAGCTAATATAAAGGGTCTATATGCATAAAGAGTTATAAATGAAGAATAAAGGAAAACCATAATTGTAAAGTTACTCTCCTATTTACTTTATTATGAAAGTATGGATAATTTCAATGATAAATACAATTAAGAGTAGGTTTATAAATACCCAACTCAAAGATAGAGTGTTTTCCCCATTGGAGTTTTTGGGTCCATGTATACTAAAACTACAATGTTAGCGTCAACCAAAGCTACAGGTATAATAATGATACAATACAAAGTTGTATGTGGCTAAAAGTGAAGATTCAACATCTCCCCCAAATTTGAGTAGAAGGATAAAGAGAGAAGACATTGCAGCCCAATTTTCAACACCCCTCTTGATTTGAACAAGTGGCCATAGGGAGAAGAAATTACACACATCCCCCTTAATGTTGAACATGGCCCACATAGAGAAGAAATTGCATGTCATCACCTAGAATGGAATATCTATCCCTCAAATGTCTTGCAAGATATTTGGCAACATGTCATCACCTAGAATGGAATTTCTCTCCCTCCAATGTCTTGCAAGATATTTGACAACATGTTATCACCTAGAATGGAATATCTCTCCCTCCAATGTCTTTCAAGATCTTTTGTAGCATGTCATCACATTGCATGTCATCACCTAGAATGGAATATGTAACCTGCTAATGTCTTGTAAGATCTTGAATTACATTAATTAATTAACTTTAATTAACCAACTTCCCCAAGTTAGACTTAGGAAATAATTAAAATATTGGCTAATTAATTTAATTAAGGCACTTCTGAGTCTTGTCACGAGAAACCTTTCTAGGTTTTAGAGATCTCGTGTTCCTTAGCCTTGTAGACATCATAGAGACTAGAACACCTGTCTTACCACAAACTAACACTCCCTCTTAGCGACAAAAGTGTTCTCCACTATACCCATTTGTTCTTTGAAGTAGACGAACTTGGCCCTCCCTAGAGCTTTCATGAGTATATTAGCCACCTGTTGCTCTGTGGGAACATGTTGTAGCCAATTTGCTCCATGCTATTGGTGTCTGAGATCTGTTATACCTCCTTCCTTCACCTCTTCAAACTGAGCTGATTCCCTATCACTAGAAATCATTGTGAATAAACCAGTGACTATCCACCATGCTATTGTGCATAGTTTGATTTCACATTGTAGATGTTGTACACTGACTTTGTGCTACTGCAACTGTGTGTACTAATATTCTCAGAACGTGAAGATATTCTCAGAACGTGAAGATCAATAGGATTGTTCCCTCTGAAGCTACACTCCCTCTAAGTCTCGATCTCCCACTATAAATCACTGGGAAATCTCACTGGCTGGAACTACACCTTTCTCTCTACAATTGTCCAATTCACATTGCCTGTGTCATTGAAATTAGATTTGTGATTGTCCCTTGAGCATTTGACTGCTCCTAGATGGATTTGCACTCTCTCAAGTAACTGACTACGTCTGGTTCTGGATCTGCAAATGTCTCCCGAGTATCTGACTACGCTGGGCTCTAGCACTACAATTGCCTCTCGAGTATCTGATTGTGCCTTGATGACACTAAACTCGTGTACCTCCTGTATCACGACTGTTCCTCCTGCCACATTCCTACTGTGGCCTCTCGTAGCAAAGGTATTGATCCATGTGAGGAATAAAAACAACTAAATATGATCTACTGATCAAGCCCTCCATGGCTAGCCCATGGACCTTGCCTAATATGGCATATTGGAGCTTCATACTCCTTCTCCATCTAGAGATAATATTGCAAATGTAGCAAACGCATCCTCCAATTTGGAGGACAAGTCATCAATCTTTGCCAAAGTTGTATGCTTCCTCTTTTTGTCCTTCCTCTTTGGGAATTGGGTGACGTAGTGACCAAACTCACAACAACCGAAGCATTTGACCTTCGATGTGTCCTTTTTCTTCTTCTCTTCTTTAGAGTCATGTCCCTAGGTGGGACCCTTATTCGCTTTACCTTTACTTGCAAGAGTTACGTTCTCCTCCTCCTTTACTTTCAGTCCCTTGCCACTATTGTTGGTGGTACCTATTGAAATGTGAAGCTTGGGAGGTATTCCACAAGCCTAGATCGAGGGTTTGTGTGAGTTTGGTCACAAAATAAGTTTGTGGGAAAAAGACCTAAGTGAAGGGGTTTTAGACCCAAATGGGGTTTAAAATTCTAAAAGGAAATTAAAAGGAAAAATTAAAATGAAAAATTAAATCCTAAGTCTAAGTGGATAAATCTTCTAAGATCTAAAGGATTCCAAAGAAGGCCTAGGAGAAATATATTTAAGTGAGGCCTTAGAAAAGGCTAGATAATCAAGTGAAGATGATCTTTCTTGATCATTGAAGGAGACTGAGATTTAGTTTTGGAATTCCCTAGCTTGAGGGTCGAGCAGGGTTAAAAGCAAGCTAGAGTTGATACCAAGGGAAATCATCATCAGGTGGCAGTTGAGTAGAGAGATGGGACAATGAGGAGCTCAAATGGCTAGTGTCAATATCCTTGTGGTGTAGAGAAGGTTTGCAACACTGTGTGTGAAAATTTGGAAGCCCAAATTTCTATTGCAACAATTGATTACATTTCTTCAATTTGTTAATTACGGAACACAATTATTAATTGTTTCTTACATTAAACACCGAAACTAATACAATGCAGCCTTCACCATTTAAATAAAAAATGTGGAAAAATGAAATTGAGCAAGAAAGAAATACAACACATCTGCATAGTTATTGTTGGATAAATGCCCTCGGAAAAATCTAGTGTGGGAAAATCGGTGCAACAGTTGAGGGTTTTATTATTAAGTAATAGTAATTATGAGTACAATTCATTGGATGCCCAACTGGATATCCGATACAGAGAGAAACTGGACAAAACGAAATAGTGAGATGATCTCACCCTGTCACTGGAAGATCCGGCTCTGATTTACTGGAAGAGAGCCGTTGCGTCCCTTTTGCATCAGCCTCTGCACAAAACTGCGTCAACCCCACACAGTCTCTAGGTCACATTTGTTGGGGATTGAGTTGCTCCTCATTCTGACCCTTTGCTGGTTGGAAACTTCATCTCTCAACCTCCTAGTCTCAAACCCAATCTCCTGGCTTCTGAAACTCGATTTCCTCAGCAGGAATTTGACCTCTCTTCAAGCTCTACGTTGCCCATGCATCAGCTCTGCGTGACCCAACTTTAATCTCTCTGGATGTCGTTCTGCCCTCTCTTCCTTGTACTCTCCGGCCCAAGAAAAAATCCCCACCAGATACTAACTCTGCGCCTCACTGCAAAATATCACTTCGAATTTCTCTCCGGCAACTTCTCTCCTTCAGAAATTCAATCTTTTGATCTCGACTCGATGTATCTTCCAAATTCCCCTCAAGCCTCCTCTTAAAATATTTTTGTTGAGAATCAATGGCCCAGATTAGATCCTAATCAATGGCTCAAATCATTTAGGTTTGATCCTCGTCTTCTTCTAGAAATTTCACCCACAGTTAGATTAATACCCTTTAATTATTTTAATTTCCTAAGTTTAGACTTAGGAACCCATTAAAAATAAGTAATTATTTTAATAAAATTGATTCTGGATAGAATTTCCAAAAACAGTTCTTGAGTATTGTGGAATACATGTGTCCAAGCCTCCCTGCAAATTTTGAGGCCTAGAGCACATTCGATGCTACAAAAAGTCAACACTCCCTCTTAGCGAGGAATGTGCTCTAGTAATGCACCCTGTTGAAGCATCACCTTATTCTGTAACATCTCCCTCTGCGTTGCTGATGTTTGACATCACTTCCTACCAACTACTGCACAAATTTTGCATTTATACTATTATTGACACTGCCACTTCCAACACTGCATCTGTACTGCAACTCCCTCTCAAATTTTGCGTTGATGTTATTACTGGCACTGCCACTGCCAACACTGCATCTACACTGTAACCTTCTCCAACTGTTGCTGCTACTACATCAACAATGGAAAAGCATCCCAAATTACTAAACAAGTGTTTAGTATGATGCATCTCGTTGTTAGAGTTTGATTGTTCCTAGTCTCTACGTTGACCCTCTAAACCCTCTGTGTTGCTGCTGACCTCTGCTTTGTGCCAACTGCACTGCTGCCAACTGTACTTTACGCTACTTAGTCTTTGGCACTCCTCTGCACCAATTGACATTGGTCCATCCTACTACTTCTGATCTGGGCTCCAGTAGCAAGGAATTTATCTGAGAGGTGGGCTCCTCAAGGATCCTGGTCATCTACGGTCCTTTCAAATTACAGTTCTAGATCACCCCACCTCCCTCCTAGAGTTATCTGGGCTTTCATGATAAATTCCACCTCCTTGATCTTCGTGGGTGCAGCCTTCATATCATGCTTCTCATCTTTTTCCTTCTTCTTGATAGGACAGTGTGTTGCGTAGTGACCAAATTCACCACCCCTGAAGCATTTAATATTCGAGACGTCCTTCTTCGACCTTAGCTACTCTTGCTGCCCCTTGGATGCGAGGGTTGCATTATCTTCCTCCTCCTTGGGCTTCGACCCACTATTGTTGCTTCCGTCAATTTTACACTTGACTAAGTATCGCCTCAGCTCCTCTTGCTTAAGAGTTGCCCACATTCCTTCCTAGTCTCACAAGTTCTCCCTGCCTAGGATGCTCTGGACAAATACTTGCCACTCCTCTGAATTGAGTTAAGAGCCATTCTTACCATCTCGGAAGACTGAGATGTAGACCCCACAACTACTAGCTCATCTCAGGTCTCCTGAAGCTTTGCAAGGAACTAATCAATGTGTTCCTCCTTCTACATCTGCGTGGACCTCATTTTCTGCTCCAATTACATCTTTCGTTGCTCGGAAGATCCCTGATATAGCGTCGACAAGGCATCCCACATCTCCTTGGAAATCCCTCTACCAACGATGGGACAGACTATATGATTCTTCACTCCATCGACGATCATTCTCTTTGTCTTTTCCATCTATTCCTTGTACTTTTTTAGTGGATCTGGATCCATGGGCACAACTATCACACTGTCGACATAGGTCTTGAGACAATGTTCATCCAGACGACACGACATCCTTTCCTTCCAGATCACATAGTTGGATGCCCCATCCAACCTATCCTGATCTCTCAATCCACTAGCTGCCATATTTGCTAATCGAAAAAGTTGAATTACCTCCTCTCTCATGTTAATGCTCAGCAAATGAGAATTCGAATTCCCTAGCTAGGAATTCTCTGAGGAATAAATTCTCTCATGTGTCTCTTCTTTCTTCTAACGTCTTTCTGCCTAGCAACTGCCTGTAGAAAACTGCATCACACTAGGAACCACTCTTTGCTAAAGCTTTTGTTGCGTTGCTCCCTCTACCGCTCACAAATCTCGACATGGAAATCCTACGTCTCTATCGACTCACTCAGAGAGAGATTTGCCACAAAAATCCTTCCCCCTTGCCTGAACTATGCAATCCCTCTATGGATTCGATTTGCTGCCTATGCAGCACTTTGACTTCCCTTCTTCCTTCAGTGTTGGGTTCTTCCTCCTCTCCTCTCTTATTTCACCTGTAGCTCTGATACCATGTGAAAATTTAGAAGTCCAAATTTCTACTGCAGTAACTGATTACTTCTCTTCTATTTGTTAATTACTGAACAATTTTTTTTACTATTTCCTACAGTAAACACTGAAACTAATACATTATAGTCTTCACCATTTAAATAAAAAATGTGGAAAAAGGAAACTGAGCAAGAAAGAAATACAACAAATCTACACAATTATTTTTGGACAAATGTCCCCGGAAAAACCCAGTGTGGGAATTATTATTAAGCAGTAGTAATTCTGAGTACAATTTGTTGGATGACCAACTGGCTATCTGATACAGAGAGAAACTAGATAAAATGAAATAGTGAGATGATCTCACCTTGTCACTGGAAGATCCAATTCCGATCTGTTGGAAGATATCCTTAGCGTCCCTTCTGCATCATCCTCTGCGCAGAACTGTGTCATCCTCTGCACAGAACTGTGTCAACCCCACGCAGTCTCTACGTCACCTCTGGTGGGGAATGCACTGCTCGTCCTTCTGACCCTCTGCTGGTTGGAAACTTTGGCTCTCAGCCTCTCAGTCTCACACCTCGACTCCCGACTTCTGAAACTCGATTTCCTCGACAGTGATTCGACCTCCCTTCAGGGTTTGCACTACCCTTGCGTCAGATCTGTGTGGTTCAGTGCCATCCTCTCTAGATGTCATTCTACGTGCTCTGCCTTGTACTCTTCGTCCTAGGAAAAACTCCCCATCGGATACTAAATTTGCCCCTCACTGCAAAAGATCACTTCAAATTTCTCTCCAGTAGCTGCTCTACTTTAGAAATTCAATCTTCTAATCTCGACTCGATGTATCTTCCAAATGCCCCTCAAGCCTCCTCTTAAAATATTTATTTTGAGAACCAATTACACATATTAGATCCTAAATAATGGCTTAGATCATTTTGGCTTGATCCTCGCCTTCTTCTAGAATTTTCACCCACAATTAGATTAATACCCTTTAATTATTTTAATTTCCTAAGTTTATACTTAGGCACCCATTAAAAATAATTAATTATTTTAATAAAACTAATACCGGGTGGATTTTCCCAAAACTATTTCTGGGTATTTTGGAATACATGTGTCCAATCCTTCCTACACATTTTGAGGTTTAGAGCACATCTGATGATACCAGAAATCAACATTGTGAAGAGGGTTGAGCCATAGAAAGAGGAATCCTTGAACCCTACTTTTCTCATGGAAAAGGCACCCAAGAATCTCCAAGTGCATTGCAGGTAAAGGATGGTAGTCTGGCTGAGTTGAGGGCTATTCCAAGCCTAGAAAGACAGTCATTGACCTGATTCAAAGGGTCAATCCCTTGTTGTAGATGATAAGTGCATATAAAGGGTAGGGCTAGATCTATCTATGGAAAGGTCGTCAATGGTTTCGGTGCGATGGAGAATGGATTCCCAATGTTGGAGATTTGTTCCTAAAGGCTTAGGACAACATATCTACAAGACTAGTTAGGGATCCTTCCATGGTTCTTCAATCCTCAAGATCTTGCACTATAATTGTTACATATTTTCTCGAGAGAAAGTCAGGAAGGAGGAGAACTTAACATTGAGATGAGGTTGTATGTTTGTGGACTTATCTTTGTGGTTATAGTCACCATATTAGGGAGGCTGAAACACTCTATAGAAGTGTGAGATTTAGGGCAGGAAGGAAGGCTAACATGGAGTATGGAAGAGAGCTAAAGGAAGGCAGTAAGAGCCTAAGTGACAGATCTATCCTAAAGGGTTAGGATAGTGTTGGATACACCCTAGATTAGGGCTTCTACCTCAACACAATATTCTCATAATGTTCTATCCCTCTAGTATCATGAATTGTGCATAAACCATGAAACTTGGAAGAATTGGTTTAGTACCATAGACCTGGGAGGCTATGTATAGTGGGCTAAAGAATGTTGCCCAAGTAAAGAGAGGCATAAGGAAAAAAAGTATGAAGGAAGCCTTGAGATGAAGTGAAGACAATGATGTTAAGAACCTAAGGAAAGACAATCACGGATTGTTGATTGTAGCAAAGAATCCCTATGTGAGGGTAGACTTAGAGCCCTAAATCTTGGCATATCTAGAAGTATATGAAGTTCTTGAACAATAATGAGTTGGAAATCCCTAGATGAGTGCATATCTAAAGAGTTTTGATGGGATTGTTCCATGGTTGGAGCAACAATATGAGGAAGCCCTAGATCATTCAAGAAGGTGACTGAAAGATGGGCAAATATAAAGATGAAAGCAGTGCAGGGGTTGGATAGAGAATGGTGATTCAAGTACAAGGAGGGTTGTTAGATGACTACTATAGAGAGCCCTAAGTTCAAATTTGAGATGGACTTCAAATCTGCTAGGAGTGGAAGACTTATTATGCTTATAGTTTGATCATCCAAGAGATCCAGATTGACAACCCTAAGTTGACTGTTGGAGAAGGATGTTTGACAGTCATAGCAGCCAACCTCCATGCCTAAATTTTGTCTTCATTGCAGCAATGTTGATCCAAAATGGATTTTGAAACCTCTAAGTATTCATATATGTTAACTATCGGAAAACACCATCGCAGAGGAAAACACTAAGGAATGGTGGAAAACAGAGTTAAACAAAGAATAAAATCTCGTTGCACCGGAGTTGTCGCATTGGCTAGATCAATGACCCAGATTAAATCAAGATATCACGGCCAACAAAGTGTATCGAAGTAAGCCTTATGGGAAGTGCGATTAGCGACCCAATGACATAATGTGCATTTTCAGATCGAGCATGCAGATCCAATGGTGGAGATCACATTATTGTGTTGCAATATTTCCAAAGGGAGGACTTCACACAGGCGGACCCGAAGGAGCCATGAAATGAAACAGCAAAGGATTGAGTTTCGTGGTAAGTGGTATTTCGGGTGGGCTTTAGGCAGTAAGCAGTATTGGAGAGGCTACGTCCGATTCCATACACCAACCAACACGTAGCACACCGCAGGAGAGAGAAAACTGCTTTTTCGAGCGGGTAATCTCCGTGCAAGTGGGCCTCCTGAAATGATCGTCAGCCGTAGATTATCGATCATTGATCAGATGGTGGATGATGAATGAGTTGTTTTACAAACCTGAAAGGAATTATAGATGCGACACTATAAAATTTGAAATCCAATATGCAGAGTTTTGTCGAGTTTTTCAATGTATTCTATGTATTTCTTTGTATTTCCGATAAAATAAAAAAAGGCCCAAATATGTATTATATCAAGGGGTTTGTACAGAGGAAGACCGAACGGTCGGTTTCACCGCGCCTGTCGATCCTTCTGTTTCTAAAAGAAATTGTTTTTGTGCCTTCAGTGTTTTTAACAAAACGTGTCCACACCGAAGAGGGAAGGTGAACAGACAAGGGCGATAAGCTTAAAAGCCATTCAATGGCAGCACAGAAGGGGGAGGTCAGTTGGAGATAGTTAGAGAAAGAAGTCAGATTGAATAGAGGAACATGATAGGGGGAGAGTCTGTGCACTCTTTTAGACTCAAGGTTTTGGAGCAGATCCCTCTTTGATGTCACTGTTGGTTGAGACTCTGTTTTGAGCTCACCCTTGTAATAATTTGTTCTTAAAGACTTAATATAGAGGCCGACACTAAAAGCTAGACCTGGAGACATAGCCATGAAGTCTAGTGAACTCCTTCATTATCTTGCTTGTGTTGATGTGTGTGTCTGTTATGTTTTCTAACATAACATTATTTGCAATAGTTTTGATCCGTTGCACTAATTAATATAGGCATTCCTGCACATGAGTCTGTAATACCTTAATATTGATTTAAGATCTCATTTTCAGATCAAGTGGTACCAAAGCATTTGGTTTTCTTAAGGTTAGACAAGCTTGTGCTGGATTTTGAATGCTAACTAGATTAAAGCTCAGACTAGGAGAAGGAGAACTTGTTGAGGCTAATCCAGAGATTGAAAGAGTCTATTCTCAGAGGAGAATGGCAGAAGAAACTCCATTGGGATCAAAATCTCAATTTATAGAAAGTTTTAAGGCACTCCAAGCCATGGTGGAAGAGATGTATCTGGAATTTAAGAAGGGTCGAGGTGAAATCACTTCAACACCTAAACCAGGAAAAGGAGCAGAGGAACATTTTCTAGTTGCCCCTCCAGAAGGCAAAGGGAAAGGGGAAATGCCTCCTCCACCATCTCCTCCATCATCACCTTCATCATCCTCATCATCTTCTAGCTCTTCTAAGAAAAAGAAGAAAAATTCCTTAATCAAATTAGATGTGAAGTTTGATTTGCCAATTTATGATGGAGAAATCAATGCGAAAAAGCTAGATAATTGGATAAGACAAATTGATGTATATTGCAGGGCACAAAACGTTGATTCAGAAAAGAAGAAGATTCAACTCGCTAGCCTTCAACTTGGAGGAACTGCACTAGTATGGTGGGAAGGCAAGACACAAGCTGATCTGCAAAAACATGGTAAAATCATTTCTACCTGGAATGAATTTGTTTCTGCTATCAAAAAGCAATTCTATCCTTTAGCTTACATGCAATAGGCAATGATGAGTTGGAAAACTCTTCGTTAGTTGAAGGGTCAGACTATACAAAGTTATACTCAGGAATTCAGAAAGAGAATTTTAACTCTAGGTATATCATTAGATTCACCTGAGACTTTATTGAAGTATATAGGTGGTCTTCATAGCTATTTAAAGCTTACTATTCTCATGTTTAATCCCACTAGCTTAGATGAGGTATCATTTCAAGCCACACATCTAGAAGCTAGAGGTAAGAATGTAAACCCAGATATTGGGGGATCATCTAAATATTCTGTAAGCAAGAGTAAGGAAAAGAAGAAACTGAAATGGAAGGAGAGGAAAGAAAACATTGTACAGAAGGATAAACCTTCATGCGCTCATTGCAAAAAAGAAGGACACGATGAGGCACACTACTGGTTTTTGCATCCAGAACAGAGACCTAAGAAGTTCGGTGGAAAGAAGAATAAGAATGTTGTAGCTATTCAGCAGGACTTGGGATCAGATTCAGGCGATGAAACAACAGTTACAACCACAGGTATTAAAGGTAAAGATTATGAAGCATCCACAAGTAATTCTGCACAATCCGTTGATAATGAAAATAATGAGAGGGAAAGAAATGATTTTTTTCGTATTGGAGTAATTTCCAAGCATAAAAATATTGATACCTTATTTGATAGTGGATCACAAGTAAATTTGATTTATGAAACAATTGTAAAGAAGTTGGGATTACAAACAAAACCTCATGAGAAGCCATATCCATTAGGTTTGGTGTGTGATAAAACAAAGCTACAAGTAACGAGACAATGTAAACTTAGGTTTACTATTGGATCAACATTTGTAGATGAGGTTGAGTTAGATATAGTTACATTGGATATATGTGGTATTGTTTTGGGAAGTCCATACTTGTATGATAGGAAAGCTATTTTCTATAGAGCAAAAAATAAGTATCAACTCACTAAAGATGGAATGAAATATATTGTAAGAGCTCATAAACTCAAGGATAACTATTCTCTCATAAACTTAGGATAGATGAAAAGAATTTTGAATTCAAGTAAGCAATTTTTACAGATGGTTCTAAAGGAAAATGATCCAAAAAAATCCGATGTATTTGAAGGTTGTGATTCTAAACAGAAAGCTGATTTAGTTAAAGTTGTTTCAGAGTATGATTTCTATTTCAAGAACCAAAGGTATGCCACCCGTATGATTTCTATTTCAAGAACCAAAGGTATGCCACCCAAGCGAGAAATAGTACATGATATTTATTTTCATCAAGATGCTCCATTAACTAACATTGGAATGTATAGGTTGTTAGCTTTAGAGAATGTTGAGATAAAGAAGCAGGTACAGGAGTTGCTTGATAAAGGGTTTATATGACCAAGCACATCACCATGTGGATCTCCAATCGTGCTGGTGAGAAAGAAACATGGTTCGTGGAGAATGTGCACTGATTATAGAGCACTAAATAAAATAATTATCAAGAATCATTATCCTCTTCCTCGTATTGATGATTTATTAGATCAATTGAAAGAAGCAGTTTACTTTTCTAAGTTAGACTTGCGAAGTGGCTATCATTAGGTCAGAGTTGCAGAACATGATGCATGGAAGACTGCTTTCAAGACAAAGCAAAGACTGTATGAATGGTTGGTTATGCCTTTTGGCTTAACTAATGCTCCTGCTACATTTATGAGAGTGATGAATGATGTACTCAAACCATTTATTAATGACTTTGTAATTGTTTATTTAGATGACATTCTTGTTTTTAGTAAGACATGGGAAGACCATGTGAAGCATGTAAAGCAGACTTTAGATGTTTTAAAAAGAGAAAATATCTATGTAAAACTGTCAAAATGTGAATTTGGCAGGACATCTTTAAATTATTTGGGTCATATTGTAGGGGGTGGTGAATTGAAGGCAGATCCCTCTAAGGTTGAAGTCATTGTGAACTGGCATAAACCCAAATTTGTTACAGAGGTTAGGAGTTTCATAGGGGCAGCACAATATTGGAGAAAGTTTATTGCTAACTTTTCTTTGATTTCAGCTCCATTACATGATTTAACAGGATTGAAACAAGTGTTTCAATGGGGCGGCAAACAGCAAAAATCCTTCAACACCTTAAAAGAGAAAATTAGTACAGCACCAGTACTAGCACTGCCATATCTTCAACATCCATTTGAGATTGAGATAGATGCAAGTGACTATGCCATGGGAGTAGTGTTGATGCAACATGGAAAACACATATGTTATCATTCTAAGACATTTACTTCTGCAGTAGTTAATTATCCCACATATGATAAATAATTGTATGCATTAATACAAAGTGTGAAAAATGGAAACATTACCTAATGGGTAAATAAATAATCATACATATAGATTATCAACCACTTCAATATTTGCACTCACAAACTAAATTGCAGCGATTAAGACATTATAGATGGGTGGGTTTTCTACAACAATTTCATCTTGTCATCAGATATAAGAAGGGCATACACAATAAGGTTTCAGACATGTTATCAAGACCAATCATAAATGCATCTTCTATACTTAAGCATAACTCAGTAATGCATGAAAGTTACATTGAGAAATATGTTCAAGATGTAGATTTATATGCAACTTTAAGTCATGGCAAGCAAGTAGAAGAATTGGATTATTATGTAAAGGACCAATTCTTATATCATTTGGGAAAGTTATGCATTCCACAAAATGAAAGAGTTAACATAATCCGAGAAGCACATACTTCTCTCATATCAGGTCATTTTGGTGTAAGTAAAACAGTTGCACAATTGCAAAGATTCTGTTATTGGCCAAGAATGCATGAGATAGTTTTTAGATATATCAAAGGGTGTACAATGTGTGCTACAAGCAAGCCCAGTAATAGAAAATTAGGCTTGTACACTCCACTTCCAATTCCTTCTCGTCCTTGGGAAAGTGTTTCCATGGAATTTGTTGGGGGATTGCCAAAATCTAGAAAAGGTCATGATTATTTCTATGTCGTTGTGGATAGGTTCAGTAAAATGTGTATTTTGATACCATGTAACAAGCAGGTTACAGTTGAAAAAATAACAAAATTATTCTTTCAGAATGTATGGGTTCATTTTGGGTTACCCACTTCTATTGTATCTTATCAAGATTCTTGATTTGTTGGGAATTTTTGGACAAGTTTATGGGAATTGATGGACGTCGGGTTTGAAGAAGAGCACAACATTTCATCCACAAATAGATGGTCAGATAGAAGTGGTCAATAGGACAGTGATCCAGTTGCTCAGAGGCTATTGTAGCAAGCATCCCAAGCTTTGGGATGAGCATTTGTGTTATGTACAACATGCTTACAATCGTGCCAAGCACTCTTCTACTCAGAGATATCCTTTTGAGACTTGTTTTGGTTTTATACCAAAGTCTCCCTTGGATTTTTTCTTTGGTAAAGAGATAGCAGTTGATGGACATAGTGATGTGGACAAAGAAACCAAATTCATTGAAAAAATCCAGGAAATTCACCAGGTAGTACATGAACAACTGGAAAGAAGTCAAGCCAAGTACAAGGCAAGACATGACAAGCATGGAGTTGAACACAGTTTCCAAGTTGGTGATCAAGTCTAGCTGTACATCAGCAAAGACAGAATGCAGGGTGAAGGTAAGAAGATAAAACCAATAAGGTATGGACCTTTCAAGATACTTGATAAAATTGGTGAAAATGCTTTTCGCCTTGATTTTCTAGCTTATATGTAGATCTATTCAGTCGTTACTACAGAAAACTTTAGATTGTATGAACCTTCATTAATTGAAGATCTTGAAGAGAAAAGTCAGTTGCCTTCTATTGGGGTTTTGTTGCCTGAATATCTCAATGAGTTACAAGAAGACACAGTTCTGGACAGGAAGGTGAGAACTATGCGTTGAGGGGATGTTGAGTACCTGAGAGTAGGGCTCAAAGGTTCAAATCCTAGCAAAGCACGATGGATAGAAGTTAAACAAGTGAGGGAGATGTATCCTCACTTGATCGATGCCTAAAAACCAACTTTCGGTGGTCCAAAAGATTTTCAGTGGGAAGGCGTGATCCAAAATGGATCTTGAAACCTCTAAGTCTTCATATATGTTAACTATCGGAAAACACCATCGCAGAGGAAAACACTAAAGAATGGTGGAAAACAAAGTTAAACAAAGAACGAAGTATCGTTGCACCAAAGCCGTTGGATCAGCCAGATCGACGGCCCAGATTAAATCGGGATATCACATCGGGAGAGGCCAGCGGAGTGTATTGGAGGCAGCCTTATGGTAAGTGCGATCAGTGACCCAACAACATAACATAAGCCATCGGATCGAGTGCGCAGATGCAACGATGGAGATCACATTATCGCGTCGCAATATTTCCAAAGGGAGGACTTCACACAGGCAGACCCAAAGGAGCTATGAAATAAAATAGCGAAGGTTTTAGTTCCATGGTAAGTGGTATTTCAGGCGGGCTTCAAGCGGTAAGCAGTATTGGAGAGGCTTCGCCCAATTCCATACACCAATCGACACGTAGCATAGTGCAGGAGAGAGAAAACCACTTTTTCGGGCGGGTAATCTTCGTGCAAGTGGGCCACCCAAAATGATCACTAGTCGTAGATTATCGATCACTAATCGGACAGTGGATGATGAACGAGCTGTTTTATGGAGCCAAAAGGAATTATATATGCGGCACTATAAAATTTGAAATCTAATATGCGACGTTTTGTCGGGTTTTTCAATGTATTCTATTTATTTCTTTGTATTTCCGATAAAATTAAATAAGGCCCAAATATGTATTATATTGTGGGGTTTGTGCGGAGGAAGACCGAACGGTCAGTTTCACTACGCCCACCAATCCTTCCATTTCTAAAAGAAATTGTTCTTGTGCCTTAAGCGTTTTTAACAAAACGTGTCCACACCGAAGAGGGAAGTCGAATAGACAAGGTGACAGGCTTAAAATCCATTCGATGGCAACACAGAAGGGGGAGGTCAGTTGGAGACATTCAGAGAAAGAAGTCAGATTGAGGTAGATTGAATAGAGGAACAGGATAAGGGGAGAGTCTGTGCACTCTTTTAGACTTGAGATTTTCGAGCATATCCCTCTTTGATGTCACTGTTGGTTGAGACTCTGTTTTGAGCTCACCCTTGTAATAATTTGTTCTTAAATACTTAATATAGAGGTCGACACTGAAAGCTGGACCAGGAGACGTAGCCAGGAAGTCTGGTGAACTCCTTCATTATTTTTCTTGTGTTGATGTGTGTGTCTATTATGTTTTCTAACTACTCATTGTCTATATTATTCGCAATCTTTTCGATCCGTTGCACTAAGTAATATAGGCATTCTTGCACATGAGTCTGTAATACCTTAATATTGATTTAAGATCTTATTTTCAGATCAAATGTAGCAAGGTACTAGAGGGAAGAAGTCCCAAAAGAGTTGAGGAGCAGTAGTGGCTATTCTAGAGTTGTGAACAACACAACTAAAAACCCTAAGTGTTGGTGCATTGATTGTTGAATGATCAACTAGAGGGAAAAGTTATAAGTCGTGTTTAGTGAACTAAAGGAGAAAGACCATTGAGAGAGGCAACATTGTAGATTGGGAGTAGATGGGCCAGCATATGTGTTTAGGACACGTGGATTGAAAGGGCGGCGGAGCTCCACATCAAGTAGGTCTAGGATGTCATGTTCAAGGTAGATTGTTGGTCAACATGACAAACACCAAGCATAACTTGTATGTAATTGTATCAATGGATTTATTAGGGGCATTATCCCTAGTACAGGAGCCCTAGACACTTGTATTACGATTTGTTAATATAATGAAAAAGGGTTGAAAATTCTAAAAATTTTCATGTGCACTAGTCAATTCACTGATGTGTAATTCTTCGTTGTGCAATGTAGGATGGTTGCATTACATGAGTAGGTTTTTTTTAGTGATTCTAAGACCTAACCCAAATTCTCATGTGTCATGGAAAATCAATAGTATCTCCTATGATACTCAGCCTTAGCTCCTCCTGAGTGAATTCACTCCATAGGCACTCCTAAGTATGAACTGCATCTTGTCCATAAATCCCTTGGACTAATGTACACCACTCCTTGGAGAACCTGTTGAGTGTTGTGTGCACCAACTCACTATCTCATGGTTTCTCTCTAAAAACTGCAAGTTCATCTCTGACACCTTGAATCCTAGTGAGATAGGGTGTAACATTCTTGCCCTTTTGCATTTTGATTATTCTAAGCTTCTCCTTGAGAATCATTTTTTTATTCTTAAGCAGATCCTAATACAACTTCATGATTCCATCCCACGTGTCTTTTATTGTAGTCTTCTCTATATTATGTAAAATGATATGATCCTGAACCCCATTGAGGACCATTCTCTTGGCTTTGGCCATGTCTTTCTTAAACTCATAGTACTGGATATGATTTGTTGGTTAAAAAATAATTTTTGTCACAAAATCCTTTACATCATGTTCATCCAATAGGAATTGCATCCTGGCCTTCCAAATGCCAAATTTAGAGGCTCCATCAAGTATGTCCTGATATCTGAGTCCTACTACGACCATCTATGAAAAAATAAAAAATTGGAGAAATGAATGGGAAATATCTTTCTTTTATAGAAAAATGAAACTCATCCTTATCCCTGCTACGCACACTCCTCCTCGAATGTGAAAATTTGCTATTAGATAGTTCGCACTTGCCTTTGGTGTCCCTCCCAAAACTTGCATTACCTCGTACTTCACTCCTGGGTAACTCACTCTACCTTTGGATGTCCTTCTCCAGCACTAGCACATGCACTGCTAACCGTGAAAATATCCACTAAATGGATTGGGAAGCTTGCACTAGCAAATCGCTTTTCCTACTAGGACCTTCTTCTATTAGAAATTACAATCTCCTTCTTCCTATTGGAAAGCAAGAAAACGAGAAACCCTCTAAGTATTTTACTGGATATTCCCTTTGTGTGGTTTTCTCTTCCTTCCCTAAGTTGATCTACTGCTGCAAAACCCTTGTTGTAAAATCACTGTGCTAGATCTTGTCTTCAAATTAATTGATCTTCTCACTTAAAATCATCTCCAGCAATCTTATTGTATGTTGCTTCTGCTCCTGACGCAAATTGAAATTTTCCTCCAACTTGACTCGAAAATGATTTTTTGCCTCCTGCAATTCAAACTATCTGGCTGGTCTATGCATATCTAAAAAATAGTTCTTCAAATATCCCTTTTTAACTACACAATCTTCCTTTGTTTCACCTAAAGCCTCTCTAATCTGATCTTCTGCTTTAATACCATGTGAAAATTCCTTGAATATAATTAACTGGAGATTTAACTTCTAACTACTAACAATTTATTTTCCTTCTAAATTAATATTTGGGAAATAACAATAAATTCACAATTGCATTCTTCAAAAAAAAAAAAAAAAAAAAAAAACTTTGTATAAATATAAAATACGGAACTGAGAAATAGATGCACACACACAAAATTAACACAATTGTTTCTGGACAATTATCCTTGGAAAAACCCAAAAGGGAAAACTAGTGCAGCAGATGAGGGTTTTATTATTATGAAACAATTTGAGAGTACAATCAATTGGATGCCTTTTACTAGAAATCTTCTGGAAAATAATGATCAAATTCGGAAAATAAACTAGAGGTCTAATATCCCCCTCTGCAACTGAATCTGGCCTTGTCCCGACAACATGCACTCTCCTAGGCTATTTGCATTGCCTCTGGGAAATTTGCATTGTTTCTCAAGATAAATTTGTACAACACTAAATCTGCTTCTAAGTGAGATTTCCAACCTCCCCCAACCTTTGGAACTAACTCCTTTTTCCTTCGGGATCCGACAACTGGTAACTAAAACTAGCCTCTTCCAATAGCTCGCACTAGGGATTTTTACTATTTGTACTACTATTTATTGCCTCCTTTGCAGATATTTTGTCCTCCCTCTTCCTGTCTCCGAGACACTAGAAATACTGAGGAAATATTCCTCTAGAATCTCTACTCCCAAATCTCTGATGCTCCCTCTCTCTGACGCTTTCCCTAGCTTCAACTATGTCCTTGTTGAATGCTGCAAACTAGGTAGTCAAACTATTAAAATGATACTCTATCTTATCTGATGCCTCTTCTCCAAGCCCTTGACTTGCTCCTTTAATCTCCTGTTGGGAAATAAACTGCCAAGATCTAATCTCGATCAATGGCTTAGATCACTTTGAATCCATCAATAGAAGTCTCTACAGAAAAATCAAATTACGTTAAATAATTAACTTTAATTAACCAACTTCCCTAAGTTAGACTTTGGAAATAATTAAATTATTGGCTAATTAATTTAATTAAGGCGTGTTCCTGTAACAATTTGTAGTTACTAGATCGGTATTTAGGTTTTTTGGAGCTTTGTAACCCTAATGGTCATGCGGCCATGAGGTAGGTGAAGCGAAAACCACGAATACAGTAAGGTAGAGGCACTGAAACCAAGAGATTACAACAATGACAGACGAAGACAGGAGGGGAGAGATTCCCTCCTATAGAGATGCAGTGGCAGGAGAAGAAACAGGCAACAACAAACTAGACGAGGAAACAAAAACACAAGGACCTATCCTTGGAGCAAGATGGTAGGCAGGAAGCAGAGGCAAATTCTTACCGTGTGCAGTGGAAAAACCGAGATTCATTATTCCAATGAATAAACTCGAGCGCTATAGAAGCTATATGAAGGACCACACATTAATATGCAAGTTTATTGGCGTATGGACGTCAGGAAAGGACCTAACCAAATGGATACAATAGAAATAGCCACCCCGAGGCCACATAGAGCTGAAGCTGGGTGAACGAGGCTTCTTTACAATAATTCTCTCAAACCTGCAAGATAAAGAAAGATTGTTTGAAAACGGTCCATATTTTCATAATAATGCAGGTTTATTTATGAGATACTGGGAGGAGTGTTACAACCCTGATAAAGAGAATTTCCTAGCAGCCCCGGTGTGGGTAAGACTGTTTGGATTACCAATGGGTCTTTGGGACCCTGAGATTCTGGAAGGAATAGGAAATACCATTGGAAGCTTTGTCAAAATAGTTGAATCAACAAAGAAAGGAAGATACACTTCTTATGCAAGAATATGTGTCTATATGAACATAGCCGACCCAATTCCGGGGGCAGTTGAGTTAGAATACCATGAGGAGGTGTGGCAGCAGGCGTTGGACTACAAGCACATCCCTTTCAGATGTAGAAAGTGTCATGAATATGGGCATCTTTATAAGGAATGTCCTCTTAATGTAGAAGAGGAAGAACGGAGAAGAAATCAACATATGAAATATCAAGAAGATAATGAAGGGTTTTAGGAAATAAAATATAAAAAAAGACCCATAAAGGAAAACCCCAAAGAAGGAAGAAAGGAACAACCAGCCAAAACAAATAAGGCAAACAGATTTGAAATTCTATAGGTAGAAGAAGAGGACAAAGAAGTTAGAATCATGGACTATCAGGAAGAAGAAGAACAAGAGGGAAGCCCAAGCCAAGGCGCAAACAATACAATGAGGAAAACCCAAAGAGAAATAACAGAAAAGGCATGAAAGGAAAACGGGGAGAATCGGGAAAGTGAAGTAATGGAAATCGATACTAGCAGAGGGGAAGATCCAATGTTAGAAGAAGAAAACCTAAGGAAACTTATAAACGAATGGAGACACTTGGATGAAAGGTCATCATAGAAGAGGATAAAAAATTATATAGGGAAACCTTTCAAAAATATAAGGAAAAAGAAGATCAGGGAAAGATAGTAATGACTGAGCAACTAGGCATCCAATCCGAAAACAACCAGGATAAACAAAGTAAAGTGAAAGGAGGAAAAAAAAAGAGGTAGGAGGAATATTCAGGAATCAATACAGATCATGGGAGAAATGCTATTAAACACTGGAAGAGTAGTACCGCTCTCAACGATCTTCCACCAAACAACCCAATCGACCCAATGATAATTACATCCTGGAACATAAGGGGAATTAACAGCAAAGGTAAACAGAGATACCTAGCAGAAAGGATCAAAAGAGAAAAACCCCAAATAATGTTGTTACAGGAAACAAAAATAACAGGGGGGGAAATGGAGGAGATCTTAACCAAAATCAAACCTACATATGAATGTATGATAATTGATGCAAAAGGAAGTGCGGGGGGAATTGCAATATGATGGAACCCCGTAGAAGTCACAGTGGACTATTGGATAGGAATGAAAATGATTCTTTCTGGGAGATTTAGACTTATAGGCTAGAAAGAATGGTTCTTAGTCTCTGCAGTTTATGGACCTCATGTAACAGTGGAAAGAGGAAGTTTCCTCCTCCAACTGCAATAGTTAGGAAACCTGCACACAGAAAAGTTGTGGCTAATAGCCGGTGACTTTAATATGACAACCTCAAAAGAGGAAAAAAAAGGGGGATTGTAGAGGGAAGAGCCAGTCATGGAAAGATTCAGGGACATACAGTCGGCACTAAAAATGATAGACATACATACCATTAATGGAAAATTCACTTGGAACAACCGCAGAGGAGGAAGAAAGCAAACAACTTCAAGGGTCGACAGGTTTCTAGCAACAAAACATTTAATAGGGAAAGACATTTTCTATTAAGCGACAATTCTACCATGTCAAGGATCTATTAGAAAATTATATATTACAGGGCAATGGAACACATACTATATTGCATAAATATAAACAAAGAAAACACATAAAACAATAGAGACACAGATATACATGGTTCACCCAGTTTGGGCTATGTCCACAAAGAAACAACCAATCCTTATTTTATTATATTATCCAGCAAACTGAAGAGATACAACCTACAACAGATCCATTGTAACTCCCTCTTCGCTCTCAATATCCTCTCTTTTCTTCACTCAGAATACAACTATACTTAGACGCAATATAATTCCCTCATATATAGCGAGGGGTTGCCTTCTAGGGAAAAAAACCCTAAAATTAAACATAACTTCTACTGTCAGATCATCCGCCTAATGAACAGCCCAGATTGACTAGAAATTACTATACTTTTACAAGGCAATTTTACATCTATTTTTAGCTTCGGGGGCACT